>CM023481.1:332336468-332537358 GCA_013339685.2 Hyalomma asiaticum
TGCAAACAGTGTGAAAGTGCTTGATTGGTTTCCACAGACTTTATGTTAACAAAATCTACTTAATACGAAAGAATATCTGCTTAACTGTGGAACTTCTGTAGCAACCATAAAAAAGCAGGCCACTTTCTTATTCTCGAGGTTCTGGTAGCCAGACGGGATTCAGCTAGTTCCAATACAGTTAGGAACTGGCCTTGAGGTCACAAGAGCTGCTAGACATAACGCACTGTCCAAACTGTCCTGGAACTTTAGGTATGAAGACAAATTATAATGGCATGCCAGTTTGTGCAAGAGCAAAGCACCATGGATAAAACAATGCAAGAAACCATTTTCTGTCACACAGAAGCAAAATACTCCTTTTACAATCAGATTCTCATTATAAACCTACCTCATTAACTGCTTTAGGTAACAAATATTTGGACGCAACACGTCTTATAACTTCTCTTTTGGGGTACTTCTGATAAGATCAAGACATTTTCACGATCCTTTTGACTTCACCTTAAAGGGAGCCTCGTACTTGGAGGATTTCAAAAAGTTTGGCGACAGTGCTTCAGGGTCAGTTTAAAGACAACCCTCTGAAAAGAAACTAGTAATACCTGGAGAAACCTGTTGGCAATTTCGTCAGCCTGCAGTATTTCTGACAGCTTAGGAAAGGCTTGTTTTAGGGGCTGGCCTGGGTACACTCCAAATTTGTCTGAAATAAAAAGTGCACATGTGAAACTGTTACAATAATGACAAGCGCCAAGAAAGCAGAACTTACGAAGTTTATAGTTCTTATAACGAGAAACGCCTTCCCAGGTTTCCTCTGTAGGGGTCCCAAGGATCTGGAATTTAGGAGGCCTAAATCAGTTATGATGTCAGGCACAGCGAAAGCAACAACAAAAGAACAATGCCACATTGATGCTTAGTGCAGAAACATCAAAACATCTATTGCCACATTGCTCTGTGCAAGAAATGCAGAATCAGAGTGAATACTGAATATGAAGAGTGCAAGAAGAATGAGAAATGTAGGAGCACAGAAGAATGCAGCCATTTGAAATGTTGTCAAGAAAAAAAATGTACAAATTCAAAACTTACACATCTATGTAGATTATACAAAAATCTTGAAATGTGCAAAACAGGTTAATTCACAATTATGCCAAGTTTAAGAATCACATAAAAGAGCAAACAAATTTTTACTCAGCAGGTGTACCTAAAATTGTGAACAGCTGAAGCAAAAGAATGGTTATTAACCAAGAACATTGGTCTGGTGGAAAAATGATTCATTTACAACATTCTAATTTGCTATTAAAGTGCTTAACTCGTTCCTTACCAGAGAAAATATACTGATTTATGGTGTTTTCATGCCTTACTGTTTCGTTTCAAGATACACTAGTCGCAACATATGCTATTACACACGCATTGCCAAAACTCTTTCGCCAAATTCAATAACAATACCAACACATAATGTGTGGCCATGCTTGATGCATTGTCAAAACAGTCTTATACATGGAGAAGAAAACTAGTCAACTGTACAAAAAGCCTTGTATTTTTATTAAATTTGAGCTCCTTCATAAAAGACAACGATATAAGAGACAATTGGGTATGACAAACATCAGTTGCTATCATGGTTGGCTGCCCTACATCTCCCTTGTAACAGTCATCCTCCAGAGGACAATTTGGTATAAAGGACAATATCTTAAAATTTCAGTCAACAGTCTTGCTGGCAACAGATATTTCAACACTAAATGCAGCACTGGTTACTGCTAACTGTAGTTAGTTTCTTATGCAAACAAAAGGAAATGACAACCAAGTAATGTGAGATGGCTGTGGCGGAGAAAACAAATTGTGTTCCTGCGTTGCACGGTCCACCAGGCAAATGTTACCTACTGCAACAAGCTGTAAACTATTCTTGCGGTCAACTAAACTGCTGTGTGCCCATATTTAAACAAAAGTTGATCAGAAAATGAAAACATGGCACCCAGCTTATAAGCGACCTCTTACATAAGGGACAGAAACTTCCCCTTAATGTGCGTCTCTTATAAAGGGGTTCAAGTGTATTGCCATTTATTAAAATTGAATAGCTGAGCCAACCAAAGTGCAGATTTTGCGTCACTTGATGGTGAAGTGCTAGGAGCACTATACACCCGTTTCAGCAATGACTTCTGTTGAAGTTTCACTATCAGCTTCCCAATTTACGAAAAATTGCTAAATGTAACTAAACGCAAATTTTAGTCTTCCTTTTATATGGAGCATGACTTTACCCATAGAAAATTTTTGACTGAAGTACATTCGAACTTCGCTATAACAAAGTGTAAGAGAGACACAGAATTACTTTATTATATCCATTACTTTGTTATAACTATTATTGACCTTGACTGCAATATTTACCATTGGGGTGCAAAAATTTCATAAGGAGGGTAATAACGAAAAAACTTCATAAGTATCATGCAAATCGGCAGCCGGCGTGACAGGCTGAGTTCTGTCTCAACACGATCGTCTGTTGCTTCCATTCAGCGCGCGGCTCGTCCATGTTACCGCAAAACCGGAGAAATGGCGCGGTTATCAAACTGTCTGCAGCATAAGTATGCTTGTCCTGAACGGGCAGCACGTGGAGGACTACCGAGCATGCAGTCTTCTCTGCTACGACCGGCTTGTGGTCCCCAAGGTCGCTACGTCGCCAATCCGGAGGCCACGCTCAGCCTAATTGGCATTCGGTAGCGTTAGTGGGTGTCCGCAATGAGAGAAGTGGCCGCAAGCAGCGGCACACCATGTCCTTCATATCTCTACTGCCAGCGGTTTGAATGCGCAGATAGCACGACCTCAGAGATTGCCACGATGCAATCTCAGAGGCCATGATTTCACATCGAGTTGCTGAGATAAAAGGAAAAGGGTGGGGATGACAAGTGAGGACTGCAATAGCACGGAGAAAGGCAGCAGTACATATCAGTGTGCTTGCGCGCAGCTACATGCGACAATGTGCGGTAGTTTTGCCAGCCCACGGGATTTTTGAAACGCCGCACTGAACGCTCTGGGAATCTATTTTCTTGGCATGAACGCATGCTGATTTTTGGTTTTGGAGACAATTTCGGTTCGTTACATCCACTGAGAGGTGCATTTTACTTCATTAAAATGATGTTTAAAATACATGCATGTCTATGGGGGTTTTAAAGGGAATTGCATTTACTTCGCTACATTCATTATTTCGTTATATCTTGTTACGTTATAATGAGGTTCAAGTGTATTTGTAACCAATTTTCAGCAGCAATACGTAGGTTGATCAAAACAATCGATTTCCTCAGGGAAGGTAACAAAAAAGCAAATGCAAATCATACTAAGCACTAAAGTCCGATATGGCAGCTAAACAACTGCGATATCCATTTGACGTGCATGAAAATGAGGCGTTTGCTATAGAAAAGCAGTAAGGCCAGGAAAATAAAAAGAAAAAAAAAACATCTTCAGTTGCTTATATTGGATTAAAAATCATGTAAGAGTAGGCAATGTAACATATGACTCTTCAGTACTGATTATATAAATACGAAATGATGTTAAACCATGCAGCAATCTACTGGCACTGCTCAGTGAGCATGCAGTGCAACAGTGAAATGAAGTATACTACGACCTTACCCTCCAGATTTTATCCAGCTGATCAGTTGTGTCCTTGACACCAGGGAATGCAGCTGCACCGGTGATCATCTCAATGAATATGCAGCCCACTCCCCTGCACAATGACAAGCAAAAATAGTAGCCAGTCTTTACTAAGGCCACACATTTCAGATTGTTTGTAATCAGGAGCATAAATTTCTAAATCACAAGCATAGTAATTTTTCACTCAGCCCAAGGCAGGTAGCCAAGGTATGGGTGGTCAATAAAAAGGTTGCCCATGTGTGCAATTGTCCAATGAAACATATGCAGTGCCAGTGTTGGTAGCAAGCAACACAGTTGCACCTGAAGGAAAATACATTTTTTTCACAACGCTGTCATGTCAAAAATATTTTGCTTGCAATGGGTGCTCTAGCTGCTTCAGTTTCATTGAATACAATATTTGTAACATAGTATGATGCAAACAAAGATGATGCAATAGTGTCACATTATGCAGAGGTATTTCTGATGTTCTAACAATAAAACTACAGAACATAAAAATCCTCAAATGAATGGTATTTTGGACCTAGGTTTGAAGGTGTAGATTGCTCAATAACGAATAATTGCTACATTTTAAAAACAGAGAGAGAGAGAGAGAGAGAGAGAGAGAGAGAGAGAGAGAGAGAGAGAGAGAGAGAGAGAGAGAGAGAGAGAGAGAGAGAGGTAAGGAAAGGCCTGGCAGGTTAACCAAACGCACTGCATTCACATTCTAAATATACATAAATGTCAATAAGGAAAAAAAACTGAAGGAATTCAGAAGAAATTTTATGTTTGTTTTTTGTACCTTAGGAGAGCGTGACACCACACTTTCCTCCACTACCGGCTGGTCTCACAGTGCATTCATGGGTTTAATGGATACGGCGCTTGTGCTAATGGCAGCTGTTGAGCAATGTTACAAGACAAAAGAGCATTGGTTCTGATAACATGGTCACTGCCACACTGCAGCTATTTACTCCAGCACTGCATATAATGCTCACCAAGAAATCACACAAGCAATTACATCACAATCCAGTATGCAAATGATACTTACTGAAATAAACTACTACTCAAAACTGAGACATTCGTTGCTGCAAGAAAAGATCTAAACACCACATCTGGAACCAACGTGAGGCTGCAGTTTAGTGACTGCTTTTTAAACAGCTTTGTTATGTTGACTTGCAAGATGTGTTTGCACCATTTAACATATTACACTACAGAAATTTCTCCCTCTTGTTACACTACAGCAGAAGTCAACAGTTATACATGCCCTCTCCCTCAGGAGATACTCTTTAAGGGGAAGCTACATACTCACATCCCACTAAAGTCTTCTTAAACACAGCAAAAAATCACATTATTTATTTATTTATTTACTTTACTTACAATACTGCTAGCATAGAAGTACGGGCTGTAGCAGGGTGGAATTAACATCAGTACGTACTAAAATAGTAATGGAAAAAAAAAAAGTAAAGCTTGAAGAAGATAGAGATTAAATGCTGCAACTGGAGAAAACTGCACAATATGAATTAAAAAGAAGCTGCCACTGTAAACATAGGCATGCGCACAAAGCAAGAGAAGGAAGGGGGGGTGCAGCCGCATTCCATAAACACCTTAAAGGGGCCGTGAAAAAAACATGGAGATGCCCGATTGTAATCACTGCTTCAATATGCACTTGACAAGCCAATTCAGAAATATTTCGGTGAAATATTCAGTGCACATTTAATAATGCCCGTTTGATACCCCAGCGTTTTTGCGCTCCCGAAACGACTATGCGACACTATGGGCTGGCACGGTACTATTCATTGACGTTTCGGTAAGCTATTTTTAAGTGTAAAGGTATCGTGAACTTGCGTTTGCTGTAAAAAAATTGATTTGCTTGAATGCTAGAAAGAACGAAAATACTTAGAAACAAACCATGTGGTGCAGCCATCGGAAGCAAGGCTGCAGCACGGTTTGCTTTCCCGTGGCCTCTGAGGGCATGCCAATCTCTGAAGCCTGGTGGCGAATACAGTAGAACCCCGCTGTTACGTTCCCGGCTGCTGCGTTTTCCTGGCTGTTACGTCGTTTTGGGCCAGTCCCAGCATAGCTCCCATAGGATTCAATGCATTAGGAACCCCGCTGTTACGTCGCACTGTGGGAACATTCCCGTATGTTACGTTGCGAATCAACACTCCAAGCGGCGACTGCCGACGGCAATATTGACTTTTCACGTAGCTTGACTTGGCTTGACTGTATTAGCTGTGCACAATGGGCGACGCCCATTACGTTTCCGGCTTCCGCCAGCAAAATTATGGCACAGATGTGCAAACTGTTTGTGACGGAATCGCGTACAGTGGTTACGTTTCCATCGATGGTGCCGTTGTCACCTCCGAGGTTTTCTCTGTCGACGAAATCGTAGCCGAGTGTGCCGATGCATGCACCAAAAGCGCTAGCACTGAAATAAAATTGTGTGCCGATCACCACTTCTCTCATTTTCCCATTTTTCCCGTTTCTCGGCTCTTACGTTTCCCGGCTCTTACGTTTATTTTCTACGGTCCCGTGAAAAACGTAACAGCGGGGTTCTACTGTAACATGACATCAACTGGCGAGTCGAGGGAACGCGAGCCGTGAAACCGAAACCGCATTTTTTATCGCTCTAGATCAACCCACATGTTGCAGCGCAACAATGCATATTGTTGATTGGAAGGTCAAGGTCCCGTATACGCACCTAGTACAAAATCTTCAGAAAACGTTTCATGACTCCTTTAAGGAGGGCGTCAAATCTGCCGAATACTATACTGTGTTTTGAATGAAATGGTGTCAGAAGAAAGGAGTTGGGAGGAGGAAGGGGTGCTGCAGTTAAATTTTGCTCCCCTAATGGAGAACCCGTGCAAGCCTATGACTGTCGAAGTTGCTCCATGATGTTCATGGTTGCAACAACTGCTGTGTGCTACTGCTGAACGCTTTCACAATTACAGCCTAAAGCTTGATCTGTCACCTGCAAACATTTTAGCGCTGAAAGAGAACAAGGACAGTTTTGTACTGAAAAGAAAAATAAGTTTCTATTAGAGCTTCCAACAGTACACTGCACAACAGCCTTGGTGTCCTCATAAATGGTTTATATAAAAATAGCCACACACCACATGTCCAGTGATGTTGAGTAGTCTGTTGATCCAAGCAATACATCAGGTGGCCGATACCACAATGTGACCACTTCATGTGAGTAAGTACGACTAGGCACAGACTTGGCTCTGGCGAGACCTGCAGTAAAATATGCATTCTTCGATAAAAGGTTTATACAGCTGTAAGGAGCCTGGGGCCCAGGAGCACCTTATGGCGTTTTTCACTGGCAGATTCGGAGCAGGTTTTTTTGGCTCTGCCACAACGAATCCGTGTTTCACTGGTCGAGCGGGAGTGGGTTGGTGCGTTTCACTGGCAGATTTGAAGCAACTCATACCGCGCCAGAGCGCTCTGACTTGCTCCAGTGCCAAGGCACAGATTCAGACAGATTCGTGCAGAAGCGGGCCGTGTCCTCGCATCACTTCCGTCTTGTCTGTCAAAATGGCTGCGTTCGCTGCGGCTGTAGAGCTGGAGTGTACAAGAAAGTGGAGCTTGCATTTAGCGATGACAGCAGGACAAGCAGAAGCTCTTCCAGCTCAGAAGACAGTGATTACGACATGTTGCACGTGGCGTTGTGCGCCGTACGTGTGACGTCGCGCCGCTGGCCACCGTTCGGTTCTCCCCACCGCTCGAATAGGTCTGGTGTAGGCTGTATTTGCCGGTGTGGCGTGTAATATATTGACTGCGATTTGGTTGTGAAATGAAATAGCTTACAAATGAGTGTGAGTGTGTTTAAAGTGGAAAGCAGCACCGGTTTTCAAAACACTTGATAAATCTGAAGCCGTGGTACGAAAGGTAAACAGCGGCACTGGCCGTTTCAAAGATGCCGCTCGCTTCATTTCCATCGTTGCGCTCCACATCAATGTTTCAAGAAAACCAATTGGATGTGTTAACGCATGACATGCGAGTGCAAACGTTTATCGTGTTGGCAAAAGTAAGCGTTTCATTGCAAGCTTGTGGTTCATCGTGGACGACGACGGTACAGCAGCGGCGTCGTTCTAGCTAAGCCTACCCTCAAAGTCGCCATTGACGTAGGACTGTTTGGGTGTGTTGGTCGCTCACGAAGACACAGCTTTATCGAGTGTTCTTCAATGGTGTTATAGAGCAGAGAAGTGCAAAACTTTCTTTTCTACTTGTTGATGAAGACACTAACTCTTATGAACATGTATGCCAAGGTGCAAAATGCGGCCAAGCCTGCGTCCCTACGTGCTCATCGTTCCTCTCCCCATCCATTGTACGCTTCATGCCGGAGCTTACGGCACCGAACGCAGAATCGTACCGCGTATTTAGTGCTTAGTGCCCTCTTTGAGTAATAAAGCTTGAGCACAGAATGCGTGAATTGAACGTAAGCAACGTGGAAACTGCTGCAGTCAAAATGTGCCCGGGGAAGGTGTCCTTGGTTGCCACGGAACGCACAAAACGGAAGTTGGGTTTGTATGACGTGCTCATTGACTTCCTGTATACTCGCTCGCGGAGCATTCTCGCACTCCACTGGCACATTCGGATTCGTGAAATCCGAGCGCTCCCTCCAGAATTTCAGCGACTGCTCCAGATCCGCCAGTGAAAAATGCCATTATACAGGCGCTGCATGGAGCACTCTCAATGACAATAAGATCTAATCGAGATCGGATTTACTGACGGTGACTGGTTAACTTGGAATACTGTTGCAGTCAGAAAATTTGGTTCCAGTTGTACTACATTGCAAATGAAAGTGCTTATGCGACGTTCTCATTAGGGTAACAAGCACTCCACAATTAGCATCCTCCCACCAAAGATCTCACTGAGTGCACCTGATTTCCAAGTCATATATATTTACTCGAACTGTTGCAAAAGTACACGTTTCTAAAGTTCACCACTTTTTCACATTAGACTAAGCAGTGAACTGATGACACCTACCAAAATCTGCAAGTTTCAGCTCCCCTTGTTCACTGATAAGAAGGTTTTGAGGTTTCAGATCTCTGGAAACAAGATTTAAAAAAAAAAAAGGCACAATGAGAGACAAATGATGAACATTACAAAAAGCACCTTCTATCAACTACATGGCTGTAATGTTATCTACACGCCTTTCAAACGATGTCATAAATAGTTTGCTCGTTCAGGACAGTCATAAAAAGGGACATATCAAATTTATGGGTAATAGATACACTGATAGAATATCATTTGATGTTGGGTAATGTTAATGCATATTCATTATTACAAAGTAATTATTCATAGAAATGAGTGCATTTTTCACACGAAACGCTGCTACAAAAACAGTGGACCATGCACAGCAGCGAGTTGCATCAAGTAAAACTGAAATTACCGAATTACGAAAGGTTTAATCAACCGGGAGGTGGACCCCTCAACTCTGGACTATCCGCAAGAAGGGATTACCACATATCATGAAAATACCACTTATTACAGGGAGAATTGCAAGATATATGCGGACCCACATACAGAATTAACAAGGGAACAGGCCATGATCTCGAGGCAAATCCAAACCAATTGCATTTCTAGCCCCCATCGGCTATCCAGCATTTACCCGGATGAAAGCCCACTGAAATGCCGACCACTGACATGCTAACCTCACAAGTTGTACCACAAGTAAAGTTGCTTCTCGCTCTCTTTGTCCAGTGGTGCCTGTCTCAGCTACTATTACATATATCTCTTGCAAAAGTTTTCCATTATCACTGTTTTATGAGAGCTGAGAATGTGCTAATGCTTTTTACCATTCTGTTGCTCCCTGAGCCCAAAATGACCTGAACAGTGAATGTGCCCGAAAGTGAAGCTCCTCAACATACACAGCATGCAACACAGAATTCCAATACTGAACAAGTTAACGAATATGCATTTTAAAGTACCATGTGTTTCATGAAAGCTGATGCACCTGTGAAAAAACAAAAAAACACCCCACTGTACAGTGGAAAACAATTCTTATACAAATGCAATAGTGTCTACAAAATTCTTTCCATTGTCGCACTTTTGTTCTAAGTAAAAGCATGGTATGCATGTTGTACCAACAAACATTTTCAAACATATCACACATGTATACTGCAACACTGCTTGATGGGCGAGTTGGTTGATGACATGCAGGTGTATTGTACCAAAAAAAAAAAAAAAAAAACGAATACACAGCACAGGACAGCATTTGGCCTGTCCTGTTCTGTTCTGGGTGCTTAGGTTCATTTGCTGGAACATTTAACCTACATATACGTGTCTACATAGACACTGTAGTTTTATTATTAATATGCTACGACAGTAGAGTAGCCTTCGTCATAACATATGGACGCTATGTTAAGGTGGAAACTCCTATTTGCTGCTAGGGTTACACTGAAATGACTAATTAGCAAGAACACCACAATTAACCTTAATTATCAGCTTGAGAAGAGTTGATTATAATAAAAAATTATAGGATGTCACAAAATAATGCTAATATTTTAGAAAACCAATATTCACATGCAATCTGATAATCTGAAATAGTAATCGAATTTCCATGGCAATGTCGAAACAGCGTGACAGGTGTACATAGAATAGAGTTGCCAACTGTCTTGGATTTCGTGGGAATGACCTTCATTTTCATGTGAAATTCCGAGTCCCAACTTGCCCATGCTGGGACAGCAATAAGTCTTGGATCGAAGTCCCAATAGTTCTGCAGCTTACAGGTGACGTGCAGAAAGTGGCTTCCAGATTTAGCCCACTTCATACATCCCCCATGACACCTCTTTTGGTGCTGAGGCTAAAGCGAGAATTTTATTTCAACATACTCATCTGTTCTCTCAAGGCTACTGGCCTGAACCTCGACTCTGCTTAACTGACGAAAACAACTGCACTCGCTGAACTGTTGGCTCCAGCGACATTCCCTGTTCTCCACTGTTTTTCATATCTGCTCATCGACTTAACACAAGTAAGGCTTTCCTTTGCCTAGATGGCAAAGTCAGCCAACTGGAAGTGGGTGGAGTTCCTCGAATGTTCCCCAAGCTGCCCAAGACTCTTGATACTAGTTGAATTTGTTTTTTTAATCCTCGTCAGCAAGTTGACATAGGTGTATTCTCCCTTATGAATAGTCTGCAGAGGGATAAGAGGAACAGAATACGCATTAAGCTAGTGCAGGTTACCTTCACGGGAAGGTAACTTCAGCATGAAGTGTGACAACATTTATAAATTCATCTTAGTTGAAGCAAGAACACATCCTAGAAGCTGCGAGAAGTCCACTGAAGTGCAGTTTTAAGAGGCTGCAATAATGAAGCAGACTGGCTGTGAATAACGAGACGAAAAATTAAAAATTAAAACTAGTTGCTCTACAAACCCAGCCCCCCCCCCTCCCTTCCTCACCCTGTTCAGACTTCAATCGTTAAGGAGTTGGTAACCCTAGTCTGGAATGCAGCCACTGTGTTATGCCAGACTAGAACTTCCAGTGATGTAGAAGTAACAAACTTTGAATGAAATCATGTCATGTCAGTGTTTCGTTGTAGAAAGAGGGAAGTCACTTTGCTAGCACCAGCAGAGTGCCTAGCCTGCGCATGTGATGCTTAGCATTTATCTGCTTCTCTCATGTTAAGCATACTGCAATTTCTACCTCCTCTTTAACTGCACAGTATAAAACTCAGAAAACCTCACTTCAATGTTTCTTCTTGCTGACAGTGCGACATGTGATAGAGTGCTTTGCATCTATTTATAGTTAAAAAAAAAGCAAGAAAAGAAAGCGGCACACATCACATGCAAAGAATAAGTGGTCCACCTCTGCATTTCAGACTATTTGCCTTTTCTTCTTTTTTTTAAAACCTAATTCTACTACAGTGCGGCTTCATTCAAACTTTGTCACTTCTTTGTCACTCAAAAACCAGGCTGATGTAACAGAGCACCCTAATTTCCTGCGTGTGCAGTGCCCTCAGTTTCTATATCGCTATGAATATTCGATTGACTCCTAGGGTTTAACATCCCGAAACCACGCTATGATTATGAGAGGCACCGTTCCGTAGTGGAGGGCTCCGGAAATATCGACCACCTGGGGTTCTTTAATGTGCACCGACATTGCACAGTACATGGGCCTTAGCATTTTGCCTCCATCAAAATGCAGCTGCCATGGCCGGGATTTGATCCTGCACCTTCAGATCAGCAGCCAAGTCCCAGAGCCACTAGACCACTGTGGAAGGACTCACTAGTAATAATCGGTGATGAATATCACAAATTATGTGTCGTCTTTTGGATTGCTAAAAAATGGGTATGGTGTAAGTTGTTATAACCTACAGCATCACAGCATAAACAACTGCCCTTGGGTTAATAATTACAAAAATAAACAAGCTTTTAATAATTAAGACATTGGTGAGGTATTGCCGCCTCGACGTAGGGTTTGTGTGTGAAGATTCCAAATGCCTTACTGTCATAGCATCTTTTTATTAATATCAACAGTGTTAAAAGAGAGTATGCATATAGAAGTTGCTTTACATTCAGATTAGCCCGAAGTCAAAAGACGAGATGTCAAATGAAAAGGAGTCCTTTTATGACTGAAAACACACAAATAGAAAGCTGTTTGTACCTGTGAAGAATGACTCGTTCATGACAGTAGGACAGACCCCGTAAAAGCTGGAATAGGAAAAGCTGAAAGAAAACAATTATTTATGAGGAAAACACAGGAGCATACACAATAATATGCCCTTTGTAAGGCTTCAAACAGCTTCATGGAAAAATGGAAATAAAGCAATGTTTAGGTGCTGTTATTGCATGCTTTAATTCTTAGCCAATCAGTTTTAGAGCAGTGGCTATCACTTTTTATTGCGTACTATGTAGATGGGCTGCAAAGATGTTTTGGGCCGAGCAAAATGCTGCATCACCTTCGGTACTCAGCCTGGGAGGTCTGTAACAAGTTGACTACAAGTTTACAGATCATACAGAAGGGAAATGCTTGTGTCCTTATTTGACTTAATGCCCGCTGCTCTCTTTTACATGGACTAAACACATGTGCATGTGTGTGTGTGCATGCATGTGCATGGTGAGCCCCGCATTTTCAAAGTAGCTGCAACCACTCAACTTTCTATATGCGAAGTTCTCTTGGAGAAAGTGAATGCCCAGGTTCATTATACAACCGGTCATGCAGCGCCTTAAATATTTTCCTCTGCCCTATTACCAATCGTTTACCACTTCATTTATATGTATGCCAGTTACGCTAAAGGTAGGCTGCCCTGGCAGGACCCACCTATTTCAGGATCACTGACAATCGTCAGTTTGTATATACATAAGCAGCTTTATAGAAATGGTCCTGCAAAGGCAGTCAAATTTTAATAAAGGAAGGTGGCGGGGAGTAGCCTACACAGAGGTGTCTATTTTGAGGCTATTTTATAGTGTCAATTCTGGAGGCCACGAGCAAGTCAGATTTACCGAGTCAAGAATCGCAAAAGGTTACCGTATTTACTCGAATGTAACACGCACCTTTTTTCCTATAAAATGGGTCCAAAAATCGTATGCACGCTAGAATCGAGTGCAAACAAACTACACCGTTACCATATCGCCGTCGGCATCAAAATGGCTGCCTCCCACGCGGTTCGGGCACTGTCTAACGGTCACCGGCAAAAAAATGAACTCGCGGCGCGGCAGTCTTTGGCATGCATAGCTTCTGTAGTTTCTATGTCGCTGCCGGTCCCGCGCTTAATGACGCCACGACGCACCTGATGTGTAGGCCGATGATACTTGCCGGGCCGGGCCAGCTTGGCCGTCTTGCAGCCAACCAAAGTCGCTACGTCACCGATGCAATCTCTGAGATGCCCAGCCGCATGAGCGTTTGGTAGCATTCGCGGGCGCCCGTAACGGGAAACGTTTCCATCACCGCACGCAAAACTGCTCATCGCATTTCTTCCTCATATCTGTGCAGAGCCTGAGCGACCTGAGCCTCTGTCGTGCACACTGCATGACGTCCGACATTGCATCGCGGCAATCTCGGAGACCACACCCCGACCATGCTTAGGCTTATCTGCACCAGCCTTCGCAGCACACACGGTAGGACACGGTAGCGGGTGTGACGGAACTGTGATAGCACGGAGGAATGCAGCACTGCGAGTAACTGATGTTAGCGCCGCTTTCACACGGCTACGCCTGGTAACGTCCGGCCGTTTGATTGGGATGGAGGAGTTTTGAATTGGCGCGCCGAACATCGAGTGAAGTGGAAAAGCCATAGTGCAGACGTTCGAGGGACTGCCGGGGTTCAAAGTTAGCGGTGCGAGTGGTTTCATTACATGAGTAAGACATTTGTTTTTATGAATGTGAGATGTTTGATTACTAAGGCCCTTCTTTCTCAGTGTCACAAAATATGGAAGCGCATTACAATCAATGTTTCACTCTTTTTTTTTGGTCGCGGGAAACGGGTGCGCATTACAATCGAGGGCGTGGTAGAATCAAGTAAATACGGTACTTTGTTTCTTTTTCTGATACAACTACTGAATTTAGTTTGTTCTAAAAAGTAAAAAGTTACGTTTTTTTCTCCTTTAATGGACCATATATGAAAGCTTCCTTGAAAAAGCATGCGCCAACTTGCACTTTTGGGCCTTAGTTCATTTCTCATGACGTACTATGGACAATGTTACATGTGAGGTGCATTCACAAAGTTTGTGACGCCGGTAACTTATATATTGAACAGGTATTCATGAAAGGCAGCGAAATGAGCATGTTTCTCATTCTTGTCAGATGTAAAAACTGCGCTCTATATAGCAAACACAGAAATCCATAATGGCAGCATCGATTTGAAATATTGAAGCAATAGGAGTGCTTTGCTTTCTCTGCATGGAAAGACAAGCTCAAGGCAACTCATGCTGAGCTGGTGGAGGTGTACAGGGACTATTCAAACAATCCCCTAGCTCAGGGGTTCTCAAGCAACTTTGTCCCAAGGAACCCTGCCCAAGCTCCGAAAAGTTCTAAGGAACCCAGCTCCCTGCACAGATGCCAGCATCCAGTCATCTGTGCCACGTTTATGTGGTGGTGAGTCAGAAAAATCAAGGGCTTTAAAAGAAATTATTTCAGTGGAGTTGACATGCACTTGACGCATGCAGTGAACGCCACTTTTTTTTTTTGCACCGAGAAATCAATGTGTGGCTCTGTCACACTGGAGGCCACCTTCATATTAGCTGGTCAGGTTCTAGTATGTGCTGTGGATACCTTTTCCTTACAGTCGGGCACGTAATGAAGGGCGTTTCGATGATGTGCACCGTCTTAGCCTTTTGTCCACCGTCTTAGCCACTTAGAGGACAAAAATTGAGAAAAATACATAGGCGGGTGGCGGATCTCCGAAGAGGATCCCGTGGAACATTGGAATCTACTTTGAGAACCCATGCTGTAGCTTATGAGATGGTTGCAGATTAAAGTAGATTACTTTAATGCAATCTAATAAGCCTGGACGGTGAATCACAAATTTATGTGCCTGTTAGTGCTCTGGTTCTTTCAGACAGGTAAAGGAAGAACAAGCTTCACGGAGAAAGTACAAACTCTTTGAATACCCCCCACATACCAGCTGTCCTAATTCAATCACGGAGATAATTCACATGAAGACTGCAATACGTAAGTTTGTGGCACCATTCACGTAATGAGAAACTTTTACTTCATTCAGAAAAAAATCAATTAATTTATTTGATACCTTTCAATAAACTTTACTGACGAGGTGTAAATAGAAAGTTGTGTGGAAACTAAACGAAAAAGAAAAGCCTGATAACGTCATTACGAGAAACCTAGGCTTTCTGTGGTCTACTTCGTAGCATAATGAAAGAGCATCACATGTACAAAATAGAAGACATGGGTTTGCTCGTACAAATGGCAAGTTGCTTTTGATACATGTTCATTTTCTTTTACCTTACTATTTTCTACATTAATATTACAAATAAATTATTTACAGGGTGCTTTTCGCAGCTTCATTATATGTTGACTTCGTGAGGTAAGGATAACTAGCAATCAGACACAGTGGTTCCTGCCCTTCAGTCCACAAGGCAATGAGCTTGAAACTAATTTTCACAATGGTACTGACTTTGATGTCCCATAGTTGTCCAGCCATTTCAGTTAGGTTGCACATGGAAAGCTTCTAAGACTACATTATTCGGAAATAGCTTTATGAGCAGAAAGTGGGTTCCGTACAACCAGATCAGAAGCAAGAACAAGGTAAAATATGGAGTCAAATTTGCCAAACAATTAAGGACCTTATTTGTAATAATATAGAACAACTAATCAGTGGGTATTACCTTAACATTTTTGGGGTTGAGGCCACCGGGGTGCTTCTCAAGGTACTGGCTAAGGTCTGTGTGCTAAAGGAAGAAGAAAAGTTAAAGTTAGCTATACTATAAAGAAATCAGAACAGATAATCAATAAGGCTGACATACTTACCACATATTCAAATACAAATGTCAGTGTGTCTTTAGTGTGAATGATGTCGTGAAGGGTCACTATATTTGCATGCTTAAGACCACGCAACAATGATGCTGAAAAAAAAAAATCATTAGTGTGAGGAAAGAGGTAAGTGCACAGTTCAAACATGGTCCTTAGGCCATTGATCAGGCATAAGCAAGCACTATGATCAGACAGAGTGCTAGGGAGAAAAAGGCTCACCTTCTCTGATTGCTGTGAATGGTGTGCCTTCTTCTGGCTGCAGCCTGATTTCCTTGAGTGCAACTACTTTCCCCATGAGACTGAAAGAAAAAAAAAAAAAGAATTTTTAACATCTATGAGAACTTGCTTGCTCTCTGGGGTTTTCAGTCCCATAACCACGATATTATGGGGGGGGATCCGGAAATTTCATCCATCTGGGGTTCGCACACTACATGGGCCTCAACATTTCGCCTCCATAGAATACAGCCGCAGCGACCGGAATTTGATTCAGCGACCTTCGAACATCTATGAAGAACAAATTATTATGGTTGAGCAAGCCATCTTCCATGATCAATTTACTGTATAAAAATTACCTTGCACCTGCACCTTTATGTAACTGTAATGCTGCAAAGTAATTAATGTGGTCATGATTACACATCAGGGGTGCAACAGGGCACACATGTTTCGGAGGAGTCGTGGGAGCAGGCAAAATTGCCTTTTGTAGCAAGCTTGGAGCTGGCAGAAAGATCTTTCCGAGTAAGCCTGGAGCAGTCAGACAGGCTGTTAGAAGATAGCACCAACGAACAGCAGTGTTTAAGTAAACTCAGGACGGCATTTGGCGCTTCTACAGTGCTTACAACGCCTGGGAAGTCGAACACAAGGTTTGTGTTTGCCCATCACAGGGTTGCTAGAGTGGATGAACGTACGTTGCACTATGTAACTAGAGCTTGTTAGAAGGCAAGATTAACGTTGTAAAGTCCTTCACTGTCCACATAAGCAACCCTAAAACCAAGGTCCACAGGTGAAAATGCATAATTACCTTACTACAAAAGCAAACAAGCGCGGGTGAAGTGCTTCGAAATGCTGATAGCATAAGAGAAGCAGCTACAGAAACTTGCGAGCCGCAAAACCTGGATAGCTTTTCACCTCCAATAAAATGAAACCTTTCTTTCTAATATCTTTTGCAATCAGTCACAAATATTTTACTCCTTTTTGGTCTTGCTTCATTAGTCTATGTGCAGCAGCTTGTACCGGAAAACAAAACCGTCAAAATTCCACACAAAACATTACAAAAAGAAAGCACGTAGCTCTGAGAACCTCACCTGACGATTTCGAGAAAAAAGAAAAAATCCTACCCAAGAGGCACTGCACACTTGGCGAGATGCATGGAGGAAGGAAGGCATGGATAGTGAAAGGGGAGGCATCAGAAAAGGTTACTTTGCCGAGGCTAGTGGAATCGTGCTATGCCACCCGCTTTTTCTTTCCATCCCTCCATGGCGCATAACGCCTGCAGAGCCAATGAAACCGAAACCATTTTGGGGCACAGGGCTTGATGGAGTTCACAACTAGCAACTAAATACTAAATTTGGGTGATGCGGTGCAGGATAGCGAAGGTAGACAAATTTTAGTGCACAATGGTGTGAATGGCACAGCTGTTCTGTTCCACCCCTGATACATGACAGGAGAATGAAACTAACCTTGAAGACAAGAACAAGGTCGAACAATATGTTGGAGGTACACAAATATTAGTTTTTAAAACCAAACCAAATATCAATTTAAAGTGGCAAGAGCAAATTGTATCAAATACTTCCTGAATGCTTTCTGAATATATTAAACAGCAATTTTCACAATAATGTAAAATAATCACGTCAAGCTTTAGCATTTAAGGCACAAATCACACATCAGGAAGAAATAGGCAAATTCTTCACATGCACAGAACTCTTCAAAGACTGCAAATGACTGTGTGCAACTGATAATGTCTGACTTCTTGGATGACGCAGGCCCCTACACTACATAATCCCTCATGTTTTGGGCCAATACTATGCTGTGGGGATAAAATTTATTGAACATTTGCATTTATCTTGCATTTCTTTGGATGAAGTTCATGCTTAGGTGAACTACTTGACACATATTTGTATTTACAAATATGGCACTATTCAACTCAAATATAATTTTTTTAACCTTGGCACATCCCTACAATGTCACGATCATCATCATCAGCCTATTTTAGGTGCGGTGCACTGCAGGACAAAGGCCTCTCCCAACTATTTCCGATCCACCCTATCCTGAGCGAGTTTGCTCCACTTTATGCCCACAAACTCTTTAATTTCATCACTCCATCTAACCTTTTGCCTGCCTCTGTTGCGTTTTCCCTCTCTTCGTATCCATTCCGTCTCTCTTACTGTCCATCTGTTATCTTTCCTCCTCATGACATGCCCTACAATATAGATAATATCAAGTGTAGGTCCACCGTTTCTGCCACCATGAAATTGATCAGCTGTTAATAGAATGTTGTCTGATGGCACTCGATGTTGGTGCAGAGCATGCTGAAGTTCTATGTATGTACAAGAGTGTTTTTCAAACTTTGGAACTGAACTATAGTACTACTTTCAATATGGCACCCACAAGTGCAATGAACTTAAGTCATGTGCCAGTGTACTACTATGAACCAAATAACTTTCTTGCAAATTAAAAGGTGGTGGTAGGTTATGAAAACAAAAAGTTGCAATCAATGGATTGCAATGTAACAAGGCATCATCATCAACATATTCAGCCTACTTCATATCTCCAGGATGTCTGCTAGCACTGTTTGTGCTCTGATACACTTTAATATTTTCCAATTTCAATCTCACATATATCATTTTCAGTTTGAAGCTAGTGCTCTGTAGTAATTTTCTACAGCTGTTTTAGTGCTTAAAATCTGCAATATTCAAAGACATTCAAATAATACATAAGCATCCACGTTCGAAGACGAGCACATGGCCATGCAAAGTAACATACTATATGCAACAAAATTTTTTTCCATGTGCTGTTTAGTATGATCAAAGGCAACGCTGAAGCAAATGAAGAGAAAGAGACAGGGTGCTTACTTGCTGTAACCCCTGTAGACAGTCGCATAAGAGCCTTCTCCTAGTTGTTCTAGTCGTACATAGGCCTCTATCCTACCAAAGGTCATATTTCCCTATGTTGAAAAGACATGCATAATAAAGAAAGTGAACGCACAAGGGTGACCCACACTTAACAAATTTACACCCGACATGCAGTCCGAGAGCTTATCCTACATGTCATCAGCAAGAAACAAAGTGAGGGAAAAATAAAGAGAGGAAAGTGTTCACAGACAATCTCCCACAAACCTTGCTCAAATTCTACTATAAAAAATAGCATAAAAACATTTTTGTGCAATAAAGCTATAACTTAATAGTTACCATCAATTACAATACTTATAATGCATAACATATATTCCAATGACAGATTACAGTCAGCCTTCCATATTTCATTTGGCTGCCTCAAAAAAGCTGAAATGGCGCTAGACAAAGGCTGCAGCAGTGAGCAGCTCTAGATAGCAGAGGTAGACCCCTTAACCACACAGGAACCCTTGCTCCAAATGAGTACACGAATAAACTAAACTCAAGCACAGTTGCTAAGAGTACTACAGTAAAAGCTTGTTAAGCTGACCCTTGTTAATTCAGAAAATCGGATAATTCAGACTTGTTGCCTGGTCCTGATAAGCATATCCATTATTTAAAAACAGCTAAGTCTCTTAGAAAGCACAGGACGTGAAGCACTGTAAACATGCAATGTGAAAAAGTGAAAATATCAGCCTATTTGTTTTAGTGCTTGTGTCTGAAAAGAAAAATGAATGGAGAAGGCAGTACTGACAAATTAGCGTAAGTTATGTTACTGAATGACAGATAAAGAATGTTCTCGAAAGATGGGTGAACAAAACACTAGGAATATGTCCGGTTACTTCCTTCTGCATATACTTCTCAATGCAGTAGTTCCCCACACAAGTGCACAAAAGTTTGATCATTAAACAGAGCGTCATATATATTACATTTTATCCTTGTAAGGTGAGAAGTGGCAGCAACATGGCATTGCTTCCATAGCTGAAGAGAAGTGATCTAGTGAGTTGGTCAATGCGAAACATCCACATCATATCAGCAGAAAACGAAACAAAGCCTGTTCTGCACAAGGTTTTACTACATATTGAAATCGAAGGCATGAGTTAACCTCATGCATCTGGCTCCACAACTAATCAGGAGACCTTCGGTGAATATGACAAATTGACAGCAGGGCCATATTCTGTAGTGATTGAGTCCAGAGTAAGATTTCTTTTGCAACATCTCACTGATAGAGACAATATCACCAAAGCAGTAACCAATCACATGCTGGCAAAGAGAGTTCTTTGGAGCCTGAATCACTGCTGAATACAGCTCCAGCAGCACCTCTAACTGATGATTAAACTTCAACCACCTCCTTAAAGACTCGATAGCTAAAGTTTCGTTACTTCTATAACCAACTCAAAGGCAATGGAGTTGTGCATTCATTCTAACAGAAATCCTTACTAGAGAAATTGAGAGAGTGTTACTTAAACATGGTGCCCACATTAGCATACAAAAGGAGGAGGTGTTCCACTATTCCCAATCAGCTGAAAAATGGAAATCAAGAGCTTTGGGGCATGTTCTATCACTATAGCGTTTTGAAGGAGACTTCCTGACACAATCACTCGTTAAACCTATGGAAAGCTCCAAGCCAAGGACTCTTAGAAGGTGTAGGCTTGACATTAGTAAGCATGTTACATATTGGCCTTCTTGACTAATGAAGAACCTCTCGACCTAAATGATGTGGGGGTTTGATGGGAACTTGTCTGGTCAAAAATGCTCATGGTGAACAAATGGTATGTTTGTGGTACATAATAACATGGCTGGTGTCCACTTTCATCACCAAGCCCTGCACTGCTATTCACTACCCTCAACGTTGGCTTAGACTAGTGGAGTAACTGACAAAATCCCAGGTTTGATCCTTAGACATGAAATAAGTTTCCTTCAACATCAAATCTTTTTTTTTAGAATCCTTTCTTTTTGTGTTCCCATTAGAAAATTGTGTAGTTATAAATGCCTTGAAAAACTCTCTTTTTTCTACTGTATACCATCAGGAAAGCTATGTCCCAGGCCTCTTTCAATGACAAGCAAGGCCTTTTTGCTTAGCTACTCTATTACAATATGCAAAAGAATGTGTACCAGGAGCACTGCAGGGCATTTCTACTGTTTACTATTCTTAAAGAAATACAACTAGGATACAGAATAAGTTTTTGATGTTGGCATATTAGCCCAGTGAGGGCTCACAAGAGAGGTAGCTGGTGGTCACTGACCTCGAACGTCATGGATGGGCATCGGTGTGCTTTGGATCCCTTCTCTTGAGAGAAGAATATTTCCGATTTTGGCCTAGCAGGTTTTCGGGCAGATGCCATTTGTTGGTACTCCATGGATGTGCACTCATCAAAGCTGCTGCTATGTGGTGCGGGACGTGGCCAGTGGCCCCCACTTCTGCCTGATGAAGCTGCAATAACAGAGGTCATATCTAATGTGCAGGTGAAAGTAGGTACAACAGGCCTTGTTTATATATTAAAAGAGCTGTATCCTGTACAGTGTGCAGAAGCCTGCACCACTGTCAAGAAGCCTCCATGTTTGTCTGTCTGTTCTACATGTACAGCTGTTCCTGATCCTCCTCCTGTGAAAGTTCAGCTATGCACAGTGGAGCTGAGTTACTACTAGAACCATATTTAATGACAGAGCATTAAGTAAAATCAGGCATAAAATGTTCACTGACATGATTATGTCATCCTCGTTGCTGCTGAAAATTTACTTTTTGCAAATCAGCAGCAGGAGATCTCAAGAGCAGGGACGATGCTGCTTACATCTGCCGTGCAATCTCTGGTGGAGCAACAGAGCAATACAGTAAAACCATGGCACTTCATGTACAGTGTTGAAACAAGCACTACCCAGGCACAGGATAAAGTTCAAATATGATCTGACACAATGAGTGGAATTAGCCCTGTAAAACTAGTTCCTTGTAACTGGAAGATATATAGCAAGGTTTAGCCTGTGAGAGCTCTGGGCTACAATATCAGAATGACAAACCTCAATGTAGTTAATAGTCAAGAGCAATCGGGTTCTATTTTGAAGCAATTGTCACCAATAATGACAAGTGTCACTATAACAGGTGCACTGTATCATATCAAAGCCTATGACTATTGTGTTACAGTGATGCATCTGTGATGGCACCCTCGAGAAAGGAGCATGGAAAAATGTTTCAAATCTCCAGGCATTATTCACTGGAACATCACTGTCAGGACAGTAACTATCCAAACTACACATGTATGGTGTTTGAACTATTTACGTGCTTGACAAAAGAATGCAATAAACCGCAGTCAAGTGTCTCGCACCACCTTGTAGCACACAACAGCCCTTTGAGAAGGCTTAATGCTGCCCAATTTCTGTCACACACCTTCAGATCGGGCAGCCATTTTGCAGACTTTGTTGAGGTAGCTGTGCGAAGAGGAGGTTCGAGGTGGTGGTAAGGGTGCAGGGGGTTCAGAGTGAAGCTTATCCTCACACACAGGGCTCAGATTGCCATTCGGCTCCCGGCCGGCTACATTGCTGTTCGGTGTTGAGCTGCGTGCATTGTCCAAAGCCCCATCCTCCACACTCTCGCTCTTCTCGAAGCCGTTCATTGTCACACGTGTCACAGCCACATTCTGTAATGAACACATACTGGATGAAATACAAGTATGCAGAAGCTAACTAGAGCAAAAGTAGTAGGTATGCCTTTCTAAACACAGAAGGTAGTGGCGAACAGGAAGACTCTCAACTGTCTTTCTGATCACAAGATAACAAGAAACTATTCATAATTAATGTCCTAGACATTATATTTTAGAAGGTAGGAACAAAAAAAAAATGATGCATCAGAAAAAAAAAACCATGGGTAGTTTATTTATGAAATCAATGTCCACAAATATCAAAAATGTACCATGTAATTCTATTATTACAAAAGAAGGGAGATGTAAAAGACTAGAACTACAGACCGATCAGTCTGCTCTCAGCACTATACAAAACATTCACAAATGTTGTCTCAAATAGAATAAGAGCCACACTTGAATTTAACAACCAAGAGAGCAAGCAGGGGTCAGAAAAGGATACTCCACAATAGAACACTTTCATGTGATCAATCAAGTACTCGAAAAATCCGCTGAATACAACAAACCCCTCTGTATGGCTTTCATAGACTACGAAAAGGCTTTTGACCTGGTGGATACCAGTAGTTCTGGTACCTACCAAGTCAACCAGGTAACTATCACAAATTCCTTGATGGCAGTTGCACCGTTAAGGAATATGTGATAGTTGCGTAAATATAATAGCCAAAATCTATAAAGATTCTACAGTCACCCTACTTCTTTGAAGGATAAGCAGGAAAATCCAAATACAGAAAGGTGTCAGAAAAGGAGATACAATATCTCCAATGTTATTTACTGCATGTTTGGAAGAAATCTTCAAAAAACTAGACTGGGATGAAACAGGACTAAGGTTTAACAGCAAATATTTGAGTAACTTACACTTCACCGACGACATAGTACTCTTCAGCATAGTGACGAATTACAGAAGATGATTGTAGACTTAAGCCGGGAAAGCGCTAAGGTAAGATAAACAAAGGCAACTAATGCTAGGTGGTACGGTGAAAAAAACTTGTCTTCACGATTGGAAACCAGACATTAGAAGTCGTACAAGTATACACGTATCTAGGGCAGCTACTGAGAGGAGAACCTACTCATGTAAAAGAAATACATTGAAGAATAAGCATGAGATAGCGCGCATATGGGAGACATTCCCAACTCGTGAACGAAAACTTATAACTCAAGCAGAAATTATATAACTACTGCATTTTGTCAGTACTGACATACGAGGCAGAAAGTTGGAGAATTACAAAGAAGCTGGAGAGGAAGTTAAGAACCACACAGCGGTCGGTAGAACAAAAAACGATAGGCATTACATTAAGATATAAGAAGACAGCCGAGTGGCTCAGGAAACAGACAGTCGTAGCCGACAATAATAGAAGAAGAAAAAATGGACCTGGGCAGGCCACGTGATAAGAAGGCTATACAACCAACGGCCAGTTAGAACGACGGAATGGATACCAAGAGAAGGTAAGTGCAGCCGTGGACGACAAAGAGTAAGATGGAGTGACGAAATTAAGAAATTCGCAGGCACTAAATGGAATGAGCTCATGCAGGACAGGAAAAGATGGATAGCACTGGGATGGACAGCATTGGGAGACAGATGCCTTTGTCCTGCAGTGGACATGAGAGGGGCTGATGATCATGATGATAATGACGATGACTATGCACTAAAGACCTGGCTGACATCACCACAGCTATAGCTTGCATCAACAGCAAAACAAAGAGTGCAGAAATTTCTACATTTCAACAATTGTAAATTAAATACTCTTTTTCATTCACAAGTCCCTACGCCAAGCATTTTTTCAAATTATATCATGCCACTGCTGAACCAACTCAATGTAAGTTTAAGAACTCAGAAAATAGCTTTTTTTTTCCTAGCCCCTGCAAGAGCCAACCAACTTGGCCAGCATTCCGCTACTACAATAGCAGTGTCCATTCTGGGTAAAAGTACAGTTGAGCCTCGATACAACAGGCATGAATATAACCAAGTAAATTTGCTATGGTACTATTACTGTGTAACAAAATGCACAGTGAAACCTAACTACACAGAACTTGAAGGGAAATTAAGATGTAGTTTAATAAATAATAACTTGAAAATGTACCTATGTGACACTAATCATTTGTTGCTCAAAATCCTCATTGAAGGCATAAATGTTTACGTATCCTTAATGTACCTTCTTGTGGAACATGCATATTGACCCAAGAGCACTTTTGAATTCCTGAAGCTGCATTGAAGTCTTCTTTCATATAACAAACAGCTGCAGGTAGCGTGCTTCCCTATATTGTGGTTAGTGCCTCTCAGCTATTACTATTATTCACTGCACTGTGCGCCTCTGGTACAGTAACCCCCCCCCCCCCCCCCTTCAACTCCCTGCAAGCAAATTAAACATTATGGCAAGGAAGAATATATCCCTGCTGCCCAAGGTATTGCCATTTTAATATAGCACACCTTGCTCATTTTTCCTTAACTGCTCCCAACCAAGGTGGCTGCATTTTGATGGAACCAAACTGGGAAGGTGCCACGAATGGTAATTAGTACAGAATAATTTCAAAAGAAATTAGAATATATGAGTAGGATTTGAACAGTAGTAAGTTGGAAGCGGTAAAGTACAGTACGCTAAGTTTTAATATTTCACTGTACTAAGCCAATATCACATAATCCGCTCTAAGACCCGGAAAAGTTTAACCGGGCTGCAGGTAATACGCGTACTTCACTGTAAAGTGCGCCTTCACGGCTGTCCGCACTTCCCCTTTATAGGCTGTTTGCCGGCATTGCGACGCTGCGCCGCAGAGAAGCCAGCTTTACAGGCGGTTAACATGCGCGCGGGGTGGGGGGAGCGTTTATTCGTTTCGAACACCACCGAATTTCGGAAAATGATAAATTCCTGTCCAAGCGAACTCGAATGCAATAACATTCGTTCGATTATTCGTGCGAACTTAGAATTGTGACGTAGTGTAGTGGACTTGCAATTCGTTACTTCAAATATTCGAAGCTGTCCAAATATTCGCCGCAAGTGACGATATGCAAAAAAAAAAATGTGCGCACGCGCGCGAAAGTCGCTCACTAGGCGCGCCCTGTGCTTGGTTGGGAACCACTCACTTCCCGGTATTTGGAGGCCATGCCCAGTGGCCGGACGGGCTAAGAAATGCAGCGAGGCGTTTGACGTCGCGGATGCGTTTTGAGCAATGCCACCTAGTTGTGTTACCTACGGCTCTGCAAATTGTTTTTATGGAAAAAGTGAGGGTAGCTTTTTTTTTTTTTAGACTTCTGAAAGAGAAGCTTGTCAAGAGGAGCGCCGATCAGAGTAGTGTCAGACGCCTGAATGACAGTTCGCAGGGGCGAAAAAAAAAAAACAACAACAAACAAACAAACAAACAAACAAAAAAAAAACCCCGCGCTCTTTATTAGAGGCATTATTATTAGTAGTAGCAATTCAAGGCCAGTGACTTCCTGCGTTACAAAATCTTGTTAATGAAAGCAAGCTCTCTCTATGTGCCTACACACTGTGCACATAAGTCAAGGCACATAACTTTCTTTTTTGCACACTGAATGCGTGCGTCTCTTATACTGGTGCCACACAGACAGTTCAGATTGCGACATGATCCAGCCTATGTCACAGTTCCCAGTAGCAACAGAAAATTACGCCACTGCGCATCTCAATAATACACCGACATACTTGGATGAGCACCGACCTCCATGCATACAGCGAGCGCGATACAGGAATCGAGCGCGACAAGTGCCCGTGTGGCACGATAACTAGGCCGACAATGCTGCACTCTCATAAACATAAAGTGAGGAGATGCCGCAAAAGCATGAAGCTATCGCGCGGGTCGTTTTCGCAGCGACCGCATCGACGAAAAACGCAGGGGGCCGCGACAGTGACACCGGCGCCATGAATCCACCCCGCGGCTAGACTCACTTGTCACCTCGCTTGCGACAAGTGTCGTAACGCATCTATTATACGAACGCAGTCATTCTTCCTTCAAGGTCCACGCGCATAAGACATATGCATGCCAAATACACCTGGCAACGGGTGTGCGTGCTGGAATGCAGATACTGGCAAACGGCGTCGATGGTCGTATTACACTGCAAAAAAAATCACCTGTCCATCCAATCCCCGCAAACAGCAACGGGATCGCGTTTTCCCCCCATGATGTCGACAAAGGCATGCAACAAGAAGACCCTTCAAGAAGCGATCAGAAAATGAAAGAAGCAACAGTGAGCAATGCCTTCCTTTACAGGCAGCTCCGGCATCGCCATCTAAGCAGTGTTTCAGGCGCCGCCCGGTAAAGGGCGCATGCTCTTTTGGAAATCGCCAATCACTGTCATGGACCGAATATCTGGGAATATTCGAATGTGCATTCTTTAAATCTAATATGCTTCGCGTAACGAAGATATTCGATTAGCATTCGAAATTTCGAATGTTTGCTACAGTGAAAGCTACTGTGAAACGGTCATCCTGCAGTCCGTACACAAAAACTGAAAATTCAATTCTAGAAATTACATAAATTCTGTATAAAATATCAGTTAAAATGGAGAGCTTGGCACGATAGACAGCAAAGTCGGTATACGGCTGTGGTCTTGTAATGATGTGTTACCGCAATCATGTTTTTTTTTTTTTGAAAAAACAAAAAAGCTCGACCATACACGTAACACATATACATTACTTACACACTTGCAGGAGCCACTGATGCGACATGAAGTAACTTCCATAACCAATGCTGTAAACGGCAAAAGCAGCGTGCCACGAAATTGCCCGCGCACTGAGATGCATCAGTACGCGATGCAACACAAAGCATCATCGAAGCATGAAAGTAAACAGCAAAATCTCATCAAAGCTCAAAAGTTAAATACTTTTCCAAGTGATCCCCGCATGAACTCAATATAAGGGCTAACTGCCTCACAAATCGCTTGACGGAAGAAAAAAAAATTCGAATCGGACAAGTACAACTGTTACGATGTCAAATATTAGCGGAGTCGCACCGCCCGAGCGCCTGGAAGCTGCACAGAAGGAAAAAGGAGGAGACAGGGGAGGGGGGAGGGTGTTGAAAATGGCTCAGGAAGCTACATCAGGCACACATGTCATAGTCTCCAGCATTCTCTCTCTCGCTCTCTTTTAGTTTGGATGTGTCTGCGCACACCAGTTGTGATGACTAGCTAGAGTTGCTGTACACGGTTCCTTGCGGGAGCGATATACACAGTAATATGACTAGCGAGCTTCTAGTATCACACGACGGCGGCCACGGTAACATCATACAGCACAAGAAGCGCTACCACAAACTGCGCAATGGAAAGCGTAACGGTGGCTGTGAGAAACACCACATGCATCAATAAGAGCTACTATATGGTGGGACATGAGAAGTGGCTTGGCCAGGTGCGCCGGGTCCAATGAACGTAGGAGAAAACAATAAGATGACCGTTGATTGAGACCGGAAGTGCGAAGATTAACACATTTATCGGCGTTCTTACAAACAGACTAACAATTCTTCTTACTCAACTCAAAAACAAACAACTGATGTGCACAACCCAGAATGTTATCGTGATCATAAAATCAGCCAATGCTAGTTCGGCCTCAACCTACGCACGCATTCTGTTATCCCAGTTGTGTAGATTGCCGAAAGAAAGGCAAGTGATGTCCAACTGAATTTGAAACGAAATAGCAAATTCCCTGGCGCGTACAGTGGAATGACATTTGGCCCAGACGTTTGCAGGAGCCACGAATACTGACCGGCAGCGCTTTCTAGCTGCGTTCATGAAGTTTTGCAGGACCCCTTTAAACAAAAACAACAGAACAAGACAAATGGATCCTGAGAATCACACATGTGCTTAAATTTCTGAAAATACACGTTTAATAACGGAAGACCTTGACACGACGGCACACAATGCCTTTCTGCTTTGAAGGAGCCATAGAAATTCAAGGTCAGGCATTCTGCAGGAGTCCATACAAGCCACTTGTGCACTTCGAGTTGCGTTCTAACTCGGGCATTCTGACGACACCGCTAGAAGATGAGCATGCGCTACAAGTTGTGTTACAGCCGTAAAAAGAGACGCACTACTTTTACGCGCCACCAGTGACTATATCGGCTCCTAAAAGATTTAAAATTGGCTTGGCTCAACCACCCGGAGAAATTTTACAGTTTGTTCATAAGTTCCGGCTTTCACAAAGGCGCAATTAGATGGGCACTGTTTTTGACAGGCGCTGTTTCATGTCGTGAGAGCAGTATCAGCGAACTGATACTCCTCATACCATCCATGTGCTGCTGGGCACATAAATTCTGAGGTTGTATCTGAGGTTGTATGTGCAAAGACAAAGATGTCATAATAAGGCACCCCTCCCGCATCCAACCCCCCTCCCCCCGCCCGCCCCCGATGAAAAGATAAAGAAAAAAAGAAATCAAGGCCTGTTCACCGTGCATACTCTGGCATTGAACAGTGTATACTAGTTGGACTGTTCCCACTGAATCCACGCAACGAAGCGCACTGGATACCTTCCAAACGCACACTGCCTTCCCCGATTCGCGCTGCTGCGTTTATACAACAGGCATAAAACGTTTCCTCCGCAAGACTGCGGCGGGAAATCTCAACAGATAACGAATAAGCCAGTCTGTCCACTTCCGAAAACAACTACGACCCCGTTCGCTCCCCGACAGCATCTTAAAACGAGCGTCCTCCCCACCTCGCCAAGCGACGCCATGCTATTCCTGTAACTCGCACCATGGCGCGTGGGCCGCG
Organism: Hyalomma asiaticum; assembly: GCA_013339685.2. Taxonomy (NCBI): domain Eukaryota; kingdom Metazoa; phylum Arthropoda; class Arachnida; order Ixodida; family Ixodidae; genus Hyalomma; species Hyalomma asiaticum. The sequence goes on from CM023481.1 coordinate 332,365,943, forward strand.
AAGGCCGAATCGTTCGTGCATCTCTCGAAACGCGCTTGTTAACGTCTACAAGAAAACCGCGCAAAGCAGCGGCACACTGCTGCATCGTGTACCCGCTGAAGCAGGGCGACACACGGTCCTCGGGGAAAAGAAGGGAACACCAAGCACACAGATCAATAAAGCAGCGTCAGGCGCGTGCGCGCGCCGCCGTCGAGCACAACAGGCAGGAGGAGCGTGCAGTGCTGCGCCGACGCGCGGCGTCGCCCTGACAAATGGGACTCGTCCTCGGAGCACGGTGTTGCTCGGCCCCGTAAGCATCGGGCGCTCGGTTTCGAGGAGGCACGTATTCGGAACACGCGGGCTATGGAAAGTCCCGAAGAATGAGAGCAGCAGGCGGTGGATTACGACGGCCAGTGCTCACTGCGGGATTCCTAGGTCCGAAGCGTCCGATGATTTGCCCCCGAGCATCCGAGTGCTTTTGTGCTCGCCCACCACAAAAGGATATTAGTGACCGCAGATACCACAAAACTACACGTGCCAAGATAGCGACCTCACAGAGGCCATATTTTCCTCGCAAGATGAGCAAAACACAAAAGGAAGACACACAGACGACGGTGTACCGTACACGGTCGGCAGGAACAATACACGGTCTGTGAGTCTTTTGTGCGCGTCTAATTTTGTGACGCAGTGACCTTCAGCAACTACTACTACGCAAAGAGGCAGTTTCTCGAGATTATATAAGCAACCACACACGTAGTAGAAGGGGAATTCGGATTATATTTGACACCGTCGGGGACATCACAGCCGTTGTTCTTCCCGAATGCTCAACGTTGTTGAGATAGCGCTTTACTATAGTGCCCTTGAACGCGCTTCAGCGGTACCAGGCTAACTCTTTCGCTCGAGCACCCTATGATCTCGCATGAGATACTACGAGCCAAATTTATTCGTTTACTTGGTGCGAAGGCTTACGAATATAGAGTGCATTTAGGTCTATGTTAGACATCGACCTAAATGTGTACACAGCTTACACGGTTATATATGTTGCGAAGTTTTCGGGTGACCGGAGTCGTTACCACGGCAAAGGAACTCCCTTCGCTCGCGTCCCCGCTGAGTCGTGTATGAACCATAAGGAGAAACGGAACACCGAAACGCGGAATGGAACTTTTCGCCCCTATAAGAAATCAGCGGCCTCAAAGAGGACTTAAAATACATTTGCTTTCGCCTTTCAGCCTAAAGTACACCGCACGAAGGAATAAAAATATAAGCAAAGACGAGTGGTTCGCAGAGGTGCGCTCATGCGTATAGAGTCGGCATACTTGCGCATTGGATAGGGGAAAAGACGGAACTCATGGTGTGCAAAATATTCACACTATAGAGTCAGAGATCACACATCAAAGGCCGTAGCGGTAAGGAAGAACTGCAGGACAGGAGAAGGCGTGGCTCGAGATAGAAGGCTTGAAATCTGCGTGGTCTGGCCGTTTACCGACGGCGGCTGCTGGTCCGCGGTTTGATGAACTTCATTACGGCATCAGCGAGGTTGCACTACATAGTGACAAGGAGCCAGCTCGTTTCATTCCAGCCCTCACTAGCGCTGGACGTGAATAATAATAATAATAATAATAATAATAATAATAATAATAATAATAATAATAATAATAATAATAATAATAATAAACTCACTAGCGTCTACCTTGAAATCTCGTTCTACGAGCGCTATTCAGTTACGTGCAACAACAGAGCCTCCTGCCACCAACGAACGTCAGTATGAAAGCTTTCAGAGAAACTGAATCAGGGGTAGAAATGAGTTAAGTTATCCGTGGATTATATCGATGATAAGGAAACCAGTCAAGCTCGATGAGTCGCTCACTTAAGCGATCTTAGATGTATGTTAGAAGATGGGAAGCAATACTGAAAAAAAAAAAAAAAAAACGGACATGACCATTTCTCTCAGTCGTATAATTATAACGCAGAACATTTCACTCCGCCTCTTCTCAGTGCACTGCTGGCCCCCGATCAAACCGTATGGTTAACATTAAAAGAAAAGAAAAATCATCTGCGAGCTTCTCGTATATCTACCGCTTGCACGAAGGCAAAACAAACCACCTACGCTTTGTAAATAACCACCCACGTCGCTCCGTTTAAAGGCGAGGCCTTTGTACATACAAAACAGTTTCTTTGTAAAAAAAAAAAAGTGTAGCAAATGTGAGGCTTCGCAAGACGAACATCGACAGGAAGCCGTATACGACACAGCCGCGCGACCGCTCGTAAAGAAATGGAGGCCATACATTAACGTGGATCACTTCTCGGCCATCTCCATCGTTCGCACAAGCTATAGTGTTCACAAACGTATGGCTTCTCACGGAAAGCATCAGACTCCTCCTCGCTCCCTCAATTTTTTTCATCGCAAACGACGAGTGAAAGAAATGGCGTGCAAGGGAAGCCCCAACCGATCAGTGGGAGGAAAACTCACATGAAATTCTTGGAGAGAGGAAAAAAAAGAAAAAGCGATCTCCCAACCCTTCGCTTTGCAAACAAGTGAGAAGCGAACGAAAAGGCAACCTTCAGGACGCGAAAAGTAAACGTGACCCGGAAAGGGCCGCGCGTGGACGTGAAGAAACCAAACGCGATGCAGGCGCATTTACTGCCTTACTGCCGAGACACCAATTTATATAGAAGATTTGTTTCCTTGCGGGAACATTGCATAAGCAGTCCAAACAGGCACTCGTGTTGCTTCCGCCAACGTTAGAACTGTCAGCTCGATAATCTCCGGTCAACAGTTGGCAAATTTTGTTTCTGTTTTTCCTTCTTTTTCATCGGCGCATTACGTCGCTTTGTGCTTGCCTGGAGCTGACATGCCTTTCGCGCTGTTTCGACCGCGGTCACGCAAGCGCTTGTACCACTAACGTACTTTTTTTTTTTTTCTTCAGGGGACTGTCCTACCCAGCGCCTCCTCTATTTTTTTCAAAGAAAGCTGGTCTACCGCTCGGAAAACAGAAAGCCGCGGCTCTTCTTTAGCGTTCTCTCAAACTTGAAGCAAAATGTTACCTTCGTGCGTGCGCTGTTTCATTTCATTTCACCCACAACAACGCCGCTCAACTACTTCTTACAATCTGAACAACCACACGACTTCTCGATTACTGACGGACCTCTGAAACACCAACTTGGACCATGCAACATTTATCAAACAATAGCAGGCTGCGTATTTCAATGAGAAGCTAACAGAGCAGCCCCATTGCTGTTAGTCACAGCCACGTATAGCCAAGTGAACGAAAAACGAAGTTTAACGCGTGAAGCCAGAAGTTTTATTTAACCGAAATACACAAGTGATAAGTGAAAGAAAAGTACAGCTGAAAACAAACGACGCGCTCGCTCCTACTGCAACCAGCCCAAACGCAAGCAGGACAGCGCGCCACTCCTCAGCGAAGAATTCTGAGTTTGCCAAAAGCAAGGTTCCAACGTGCACCTGAATATTAGTATGCGAATGCTCTAGCATTGTGTCCTCATACCAAAGTGTCACCGCAATGTCTAGAAATCGAACCCATCCTCGCGTTTAGCAGTGCGACACCTTGTTCACTAGTTTACCACAATGGCCGAAATATGTATAACGGCAGAAGAGGAGACGGGACTATTGTTGACACTGACTGCACTGTCACAGTCCAGCGGCGCCTGATGCCATCTGAACGTCGTTCGGCACCAGGGGTTAGTAATATGGCACAGGGGGTCGGTCGCTCGGCACATGGGGCCAGTTAGAGACGAGGAGGCCAAGACGACCGCCGCCACAGTAAACGGAAGAGCAGTATAGCGCTACCAACAACAGGTAATCTGCTCGCAAATCAATCGAACGGAGTCGGCAGCATCAACAACTTATCTAGGGACGAATAACTACAACTACCTATATGTACTTACGGCAGTGTGACGACAGCTAAATGTTTACCCCACTGTTATACAAAATGCTTTACGTTGCCCACGTATCGTTCCACTGCAAGGCAGTTTTGTCGATATCGACTGAGTCAATGACTTGAGGGAAGGAAAACTACAAATGTCACTTTATACGATGCCTTTGACGGGTCGTCCACATCGATACAGTAAAGCGTTCGGCTGAAGTAACGAAAGCAACGCGTGCCGCACAACGTTGCAAGTGAGCAGTCGTTGGTATGACATCGCAATTTAATGATGGCTAATAGCTTTGTACTGTGAGCGTGAAATAAGGAAAACAGCCTCCACTGATGCTGCTACAGATTTCGTTTTTCCTCCTTCCCTTTTCATTTAGGCAGATGAATGCAGTATAACGCTGGATATCCTAGTGGACTAAGTTTTCTTCTCGTAAATCAGTTCTGCGTAGCCCCTTAAGATGGAGGAACAGCTAATCAAAGAGAAAATTAGCATCTACCGATTTGTAGCACCAACACCACAAGGAAATATACATTCAAATTTCCTGCAAATCAAAGCTTCTCATTTGACAAAAAGATCGTCCGGGTCCGAAATTCGAACCCGGAAACACCGCCGGTCGATCTACAGACTGAGCGAACCACGAAGGCGACAGCAGCAGTTGGCGGCGCGAGGGTGAAATAATCGGCAACTCGGAACACGTGGACACTCAACAATAATAACTGACGGGTTTTACGAGCCAAAACCACGGATGTGATCATAAGGGACGGCATAGTAGAGGGCTCCGGAAGTATCGACCACCCGTGGTTCTTTAACGTGCTTGACAACGCACAGTACACGGGGCTCCATCGAAAATGCGACCGCCGCGGCCAGGACTGAACCCGAGCCGTTCAGGTCAGCAGTCAAGCATAACTATACAGTCTACTAAAGACAACCACGGCGGACACGTAGTCATTGAATATTAAAGACCGGTGCTGAAATTATCCTTTTCATGACCTTTCTTCCATGCTGCGGGATTCAGCGTAACTTATTCCGCGTGCCATATTCGCTGTCCATGTGCATTAAATGTCGGCTCCTGGTCAGCTCAATTGGGAGGGCGAACGGCCCGGAAAAGCGTTGGTCCAGTGTTCGAAAACCACAACGAGGACGAATTTTTGGCCAAACAAAATGTGGGAAATCCTCATGGACTTCCTCGTGGCTTTGAGCTACAAATCCGTGCTCAGCAATTTTTCGTCGACACTTTCGTTCCACACCGCGCAATCTACCAGCTAACCGAGACGCGACCTGGAGTTTATTAATTCTGCGAATATATTTACGCTGTGTTACTCATCGCAGGCGCCTAAAGAGCAAAACTAGCTCTCCTGTCACCATGAGTTACAACATAATTCGTGCCAGGAGGCCCCAGCCAGAAAGTCGTCGCTGACGAGTCGGCTGATAAGACTGACAAGGGCTCGGGCATGTTAGTAATAACACATAGAAAAAGGGAAGGAAGCACAGAAGGCACAAGTAAAGCTGGATTGAGCAACACAGCGCTTCATGTGCTGTGCATGTATTTTTATCGGTGCGTACCTGTTGCCTTGGAAATACTTTCCAAGCGCAGAAGGCACAGGTAAAGCCGGATTGCACAACACAGCGCTGCATGTGCGGTGCATGTCTTTTTATCGGTGTGTACCTGTTGTCTTAAAGAGGTTTTCCCTTTGCCCTGATAAGGCGCTTCGCCCTCACCGTTTTCGGCAATGCGACAGAGAAGAAAAAAAAAGAAAGTAATACTGGAGCGTTTCCACGATGCGGAAAAAGTGGGCACAAAAACAGGAGGCGAAAAATAGATTGACACGAAATGCACTCAACCGGCTACAGTATATAGGACTGCAGCTAAGCGGTGGCATTCCGTGCGCTTCAAAACCTAACGTAGTCGGCATCAAAAACTTACCTATGAAATAAACGTTTCAAAACCCGTTCTGGCACACCAACACTTATTTGTTTGCAATCATAATCAAGAAATATGCGCCCTATGCAAATCCAAATTCTAATGCATTCACATAATTTACACGACATACACAGGACCGTGTGAACGACGCGGTATGACCACCTAAATGTACGTATATTCTGCAATAGAAGCTCAACAAGAGCGTCAACGAGAGCAGATATAGAAACAACACAGTCGCACGCGATCTTGTTACGTAACCGGAAGGAAAATTTCCGGCAAACAATTCGGGAGAAAGGTTCGGCACCGCTCCGTCGTCTACTGCCCGCAATAATGGAGCAAGCTGGTTTAAACATCTGGGTTGAAACGCGCAGGCATAAGCGCTTTGTCACGTTGATTAAAATGTAGACGCTATAGTGTCACTGGCCGCCGAGTGATTCACATCCGGGTCCGACACGTGCGCAGGCAAAGCGGACGACGCCTGTCAAGCATATAAACAACCACGTGCACGAACGACTGAGACGAACGTCACGAACACCGGGCGACACCCTCGGCGCCGGACAAAAGCAGGCCCCCGAATCACCTTCGGAGGCAGGGATAAAAGAATCGATATCCACCGAGCTTTGTTATGAGGCCCGCACCGGAGGAGGAAGATGCGACACTTGCGTCACCTTCGTGGCGGAACAAAACAATCAGCCTTTTGTCGCGCTCCTCCTTATACGAACGCCGTTGTCAGCCGCCCTCCTTCCCCCCGTCTGGCACCTTCGCTGCGACCCTGTCACTCAGCGCGCGCGATTTCTCCAAGAGGGCGGCTCGCTGCGAGGCCTTTCACGCGCTCGAAATATCGGTCACGGCTCCTCATGCACTCCGCAGGTGCCGAGTCTGGGGTCTTTTTCTCGTCTTCGTTTGCGCCATGCTCGCAAACATGGGGCCATGTCCCGTTTTCGGCAACCGCCCCCGAGTAAAATGCTTTTGCAAATGCTACGCCAAGGTGTATTCTAGGGACCACAGTCAAGGTGAGCAGTGGAAGCGTACCAGAAAAGAGGTGGCGGAATTATTTTTTTCTTATTGACAGCGAGGCTGTTCTTAGCAGACTGTCCGCCGGAGGCGGTGGCGGCGTTGCGCAAGGGAGCGACGGCGACGCATTATTGCCCTCGACCCACCACTACACATGGTGTTGGTTATGCTAAGCCCAATGAGCGGCGTTTGCGAGCGCGCACTGTTTTCATCCCTTACGCTAAAACCACTCTTGGCATCAGCCCGCTACTACACGATGGTGCTTAAGCGAAGCCCAACGTGCGATGAAGTGCAGGAAGGGTGGAGCTCGAAATTTCGGGTTCGATTCCCTAAGGCGTGGCTGCACCTTCCATATAGCGTGAAATGCAAAGGGAGAAAGTACATGGTGAAAGTGGACGTCAATAACGTCACACATTCGCCAGTTACGTCACGAGGAACGTTAATATAACAGGTTCGCTGTTCCGACAGCTCTCACGGCTTGAGAACTGGCTTCATTTTTCTTTTTTTCAAGTCCTCCCCCGAAATAGAGAATCGAAAGCCACAACATAACCCGCATTTGTTTGTTATCCGATATACTAAATTTATTAGTGATATCGGCACAAGGTTGACAATGACTTTGTACCATTACAAAGTACGGTATGTTTGTTGGACTAGTTTGGTTCACTTGAGCAAACAAGTTTGAACTGCGCAACGAAGACACCATGCACAGAGACGTAGAAACACACACGCACACACTGAGCGCAGTGTGTGGCAGGTCGACTTCGGTCTTCCATGTCACGATTGAATGCACCGCATACCTCTTCCCTCCCTTGCCGACAATGCTCTACCCGCTACGCAAAAAAGGAGCTGTGGGACGATGCCCTCTGCAACGGCTCCCCCGACGTCCTACGAGCCATAACACACCGGGCTCGAAACATCGCCGGAATCATCCTAGGGACCCCGGACTAGGGGTTCCTCCCAAGCTGCTCGCTCAACTCCTTCATAATAATAAAGATGTTTCACTCTCTAAGTCTCTACGACGGCTTCGTCGCGCAATTAAAACTTGTCTGACCATTGCAAACTCGCAGTTCACAAAATAATGAAGTGTAACGCGCTGAAAAGTTCTAACTGCGTTGAAAGTTTAAAGAGCACGCACAGGGGTCATTTTCGCTGATCGCGATAGTTGTTCACCTGCGTGCTTACGACACTTTCCCCAATTTAGGGAAACGGGACATACGGCGACCTTCAATTTCCACCCCCCCCCCCTCACCCCGCTTATTTCATTAAAAACAGCAGGCAGACATGAATGTTTTTGAGCTGATAATACAGGGCCGCGCTTTCAGGTCGTTATTCGTACGAGCAGCTACATGGCTCGATGCTATTCGCCGCTTGAGCATACGTTCTTTCCATGGCTTTACTTGTTCGCCAATTTTAAGCACATCCATTTACCATGCCCGCAACCAATCGAAACAATTCGTCGTCAAGAAACGAGTTTTGACGACGAATTGACAACCCGTCAATTCGTCGTCAAGAAACAAGTTTTGACGACGTTTCTTGACAACCCGTCGTCAAGAAACGAAGTTTTGAGCTTCGAAGCTTTCTCGAACGCTCTTTAACATGAAAAAATAGAACGTTCTACCGTAGCTAAACGTTCATTATATCTGCAAGACTGGTCACATTAAAGCACAACAGGGAGCCGATTTTTTTTTTTGTACGTTCTGTAATAACTAGGCTAACTAGACTGCGTTCTTCTGTCGCAAAGATAATGACAGTATATAGAGTGCAACGGCGGAGCAAAATGTTCATGGCTTGCATGATTAGAAGTATAGCATCATTCAGGCACTTCGACCGTCGCGACGTCGACCGTGCTGCGTCCTGCGCTGCAGTCTTGAGTGCATAACGTCTTTGGGCTGCTAAGCATTGGCCGCATTCGATAAAACTCACCGCTCAAAACGAACATGAAGAATCGAGAGTCGCCGGGAAAACGAAAACGCCTTGTGACGTTCACGTGGTACTCATATTAAGGGGACAGAACTGGTGACGTATCCACGGCAGCCATCGCTCGACGTGCAGCATGCAGGACAAAACGAGCAAGGCGCTGCAAGCAGTCACCTTGGCACAGACGCACGAGAAGATGGGCCAAACATGGGGCAGCAGAAGGCAGCCCAGCCCATGTCGAAGTTCGCGTGCAGCGATCGATGCAAGAACACTGGCGTACGGAATTGATGATCTTTCTCCAGAGGAGGGACCAGCCTCGGAAGGAGCAGTTTCTCCTGATAAAAGGTCCAGACATGCCGATCGACCGCAATCGTTACGGACCGGGCCGCTCGAGAGACGATCGTTGTCGCGTCCTCGCGCGACGCTCCGTTGCCACCGGCGGCCAGCCTGCGTTGCTTATGGATGAAGTTGCACGAGCGACCACCGCGACTCAATAATTCAGCCGCGGCGGTGCACATTACGGTCGGCCACGGAAGCACGCGCGACAGCAAGACGAGGCGAGTTCCCGTGGGGCGCGCATACCACCAGTGGGGGGGCGGGCACTGAATAATGGAAGGCATCCGGAATGGACGACACTCCAGAGGCGCGGCCACACACGTCCTCATCTGCTCGGGCACATGCACCGGGAGGAATTCATGGGAGAGCACCGTACGCTCAAGACAAAACTTCCGCGAAATCAGCAGTGCACAACGAGCCCACACTCGTAGCGACACAAACGAGCAGGCAAAGAACGGGCGTCCCAGCGAAAGCGGCGTGCTAACGCTACCGTTCGTTGCGAATACAGTTCGCAATGATAGTTCCTTGCTCACTAATCCGCGCAACAGAAACGTGTTGGCAAATATCCTTAAACTATAGTGTTCCATTACGACTGCGCATGCGTACATTGACTTCATTTGTTGTAAGAATTACGGGTGTGGTTTTCGATAAACACAGGTGGAGTCGGCGCCCGTCCCGTCATGCATTGCTGTCCTGTCTTCGTCAAAAAGTAGCGCTGGAACATCCACTCATGCCAGTACGAGCACGACTGTTACGGAGGCCAGTTTAGCCCGAAAAGAGAAAGGTGACTGAGCTGCGCAACGGAAATGTGCAAGCGGTCGTTTGTTCGAATGAAGGGGCTTCTCTAAAGGAGAGTGTAACACTGGGATTCTGTTCTGAAGCTTGTGACAAGATACAAATGTTGTCCAAGGTAATCATGTAGGGAAGTGAAGGAAGCTTCTAGTATGTAACAGCTAATAGCTGCTTTTTCTTTCTTTTTGAAATAAATGTGCGTCTCATGACCCTCCTATTACACATTTATAAGCCATACACTACAGGTAACGCAAACAGGAAATAGGACCAGGAAAGGCTTGACTGATTTGTGGGGTTTAACGTCCCAAAACCAGCTCTGATTATGAGAGACGCCGTATATAGTGGAGGTCTCCGCAAATTTCGACCACCTGGGGTTCTTTAACGTGAACTGACATCGCACAGCACACGGGCCTCAACATTTCGCCTCCATGGAAATGCAGCCGCCGCGGCCGGGATTCGACCCCGCGACCTTCGGATCAGCAGTCGAGTGCCATAACCACTAAACCACCGTGGTGTGGCACCAGGAAAGGTTTATCTCCTCTAGTCTGCGCCTCATTACCCCAGTTGCAAGCCATGTGACGGCAAAACTAAAAAATGCACAAATTAACTGATGAAACATTCCAGAGATAAGCGCATCAAGTACCACGGAAAGTCACAATCGCCCAGCGACCGCGCAAGTAGTGCCCATTGTTCGAGGACAAAACAGAATTCTCTCTCTCGGCCGATAACAGCTGGACAGGCTTATCATATAGGCCCAACCACAACATTGGAAACGGCGCACTCGGCACAAAGGACGTGGAAAGTAGCGGGTAAGGCTAACACGTGATGTGTACGTAGAGACAAGCTGACTGAGCTCGATGGGCATTATCGACGTCCGCGCTTGGAACACTGCCGCACCACGACCGAATCCCCAACACGCCAAAGCTGGCAACACTGAGATAGCCTGTCTTTTTTTTTCCCCCGATGCTTTCGTGATTAACATTATTTATGCCATAAGATTTGATTGATTTGTGGGGTTTAACGTCCCAAAACCCGCTCTGATTATGAGAGACGCCGTAGTGGAGGGCTCCGGAAATTTCGACCACCTGGGGTTCTTTAACGTGCACTGACATCGCACAGCACACGGGCCTCAACATTTCGCCTCCATCGAAATGCAGCCGCCGCGGCCGGGATTCGATCCCGCGACCCTCGGATCTGCAGCCGAGTACCATAGCCACTAGACCACCGTGGCGGGGCACATATGCCATAAGAGAAGCGGAATGCAGTTCAGTCAAAAGTAATTTAGTTAATAATATGTCATTTTTAAGTTACTCGCCTGAAGTAATTAATTACATTACTAAATTATCAGCTCACAAAAGTAAGTCATACATTACTCATTACCACAGAGAGTACTTTATTTATAGCAATTCCATCACTGCCAAATCTGAATTCAGTCAGGAATGTGAATCTGAGCTGACACATCAAGCGAATCCAGTGCACCTGAAAGAACAACTGTGTCCCATACTTTGTAAGATTCGATTTCGGATAATGGCGGCGTGGCGAGCTGATATATATTAGGCCAATGACGAATCGCGAAATTAACATAAAGATCAAATTTAACATCAGAATGCCGCCCAAAAGCTCAACTGGCTCCGCTTAGAAAACAGAAGCGTGAAAGAGAGGTAATAAAATAAAATAAACAGCCAGAATAAGCCACATTTACCGTAGGCAGCGAATCAACGCACAAGCAAGCTGCAGATCCACAGAACAGCCATGTGTCACTGTCGAACACCTCCTCAGTCAGGATAATGTCAAGGTCCCATTCCAACTCTATTCGTTTTCGCACAGCGCCAACGGTCAGAAGGTGGGCGATGCGAGAGGAATGGAATCGCAAAAGAACCCTTACATTATACCCGCTCTGGAGAGGGAGAAGAAGCATGTCCCATGAAAGTTAAACGAAACTGACTCCGCAAACAACGAAGACCTGGTTTATTCTAGTACAGGCACATATATTACTAGCACACTCTAACCTGGTCCCCACAGCGGCACGACAGTACGGGGAGCGCGACAGCCGCTGATGGACTTGCTCGGTTGACAACCGCCAGGCGCACGCCTGCCGATAGGAGAATGGCAGCAAGAGTCGAAAAGAAGGGACTTCCGCGTCAACTGCGGAGCGCAAAAGGCCCTGGACCTTGCTCTCGCAGATTAGGCGAACAAGGGAGGGAGACGTAGGAAACTCGGGGAGGCCGCATCGTCCGCGAAACGCCCCGAACCCAGCTCAATTCGAACACATGCACTGCAGACCATTGTAGACGTGGCTTACAGGACGCAATGCCAAATGAACGTGACTGTTTAACACACGCAAAACGCGAACCTACTGCAACAAACATATGAAGGGAGAGGTGAGGTGCAGTAGGAAATAACGTCACAGTGTTAAAATGCCGTACTGCTTCATTCGGACAGCTATGACATCAATAGAGTCAAACCGAAGTCACGCATCTGAGGTGCATCTACTAATTTCTATACACCACTATATTTCTAAACCGCTATATGACCATAAGAGAGGCTGAAGTGGAGGATTCTGGGAATGTCAACCACCCTACGATTCTTTAATGTGGACTGATATCGCACAGTACACGGGCCTCAACGTTTCGCCTCCACCGAAATGCAGCCGCCGCGGCTGGGATTCGATCCCGCGACCTTCGTGATGTACTACATCAACATCCAAACCAGACATGAGGTATCGGAACGAAGACTCGACTTCCCGGGTGCATTTCAAATCTGCAGTTGATGAATATATATTAAGTTTAACCGTGAGGGATTGCCAGGCCGTCGGTGTAAAACGAAGTACCTTTTTTTGATCAGCAACCAAATTCAGTTTCAGCTAGGAACTCCCGATTAGCCACGGGATATAAAAGCATTTTCTAAGTCCCGGAAAAAAAAAAAAAAAGAAAGAGGGGGACAAGTGCACATGCAAGCGCAAGCACTTGTGCATGCGACAATGTGCTCACAGGTCACGTCCAAATATACCAGTTTGAACAACAGGCTTCTTTAACAGCCTATGAGAAGCCATACCATTGATTTTTCCGTAAAGGCCGGCTAAAAACAGTAAGCGATCACGTCACCAGCGCTAAACATAAAATAAAGCGCACATTTAATGACCACGACGTGGGTCGAAAGTGTCCAAGAAATGCATTACAGAAACTCCGTCACACTGCAAGTTTGTAAGAAACACTGGAATGGCGCGAGCTTTTGTGGAAGGTGGTGTGTAACGGACACAGAAGAAGAGAAGCCGAGAACACAAACACCAGCCTTTGTATTCTCTGCTCCGTTCTCTTCGTGCCTGCAATTGCACGCCCTTACTTTGCTCCATCCACAACAAATCCCCATCAATAAGATATTTCAATTCCGTCGTCCTGAACGGCTTTATCCCAATGAAGATGAAAGTAGAACAGGCCTGTGCAGAGATGTGCCGAGATCTAAGCCAACCAGCCCCCCCCCCCCCCCCGCACACACACACACACACACACACTAATAGGCATACAGCCATCTGCCAAAATACGTCCCCTAAAATAAAGTTCAAGGTGGTACTTTAATAAGCGAATCGCAAAATTTAATGACTAGCCCCCGTTAAACGGTCAACGATACCAGTTCGAATCGTACAGCTACAGCGCGGCAGTACTTATCGCCACAACACCCGCAGAGATTGCCGCTGCCGAAACGCCGTGGCCTTATCGGGCCCGCCAGGAGAATGCCACTCAGTGGAAAAAAAAAAAAAAAAAAGGCCGATATCATTGCAGAGTAAACATTTTCCTCAGAGAATAAAGCAGTCGCAGTGACCTCGACATATATCGACACTCCTTGAGGAATAAATAAAAAAAGAAAAAAAAATCGACATGTATGCACGTCAATTGTTCTCTCAATGAAAATGCTATGCTATACAAGTTAGTAAAACATGAATCACGACGACTCGCTGGAAACACGCCACCGTTATGACTCAATGTCTTTTTTTCCCCCCCTCCCACTGCACTCCAGTGAACAAAATATTCTTAACGAGACGTCAGGATAATGTCAAAAACTTTCACCCCCCGTCCTTATATTCCCAGTCCACGACGTTGATCGATGAGGAAGTCACAAGGTGCGATGAAATTAACGTGTCTCAGACAATATCCAATGGAAGTCACACGATGATAGCCGAAGGGTAGCGCGCCTTTCACTGGTTCACAACACTTGGTGCACATCGCTTTCCCGGGCGCATATACTCTAAAGAGCTAGACACGCGTCCGTTTAGTGCAGTACGCACAAAGTACGCAGGCACGTGCAGGAACGTTGACCTGGGAAAGCAGAGATTGCAGGTTTACGCCGTAGAACAGAGAGTATTAAGTCCCAGGGTACGAGCATTGCAGCCACCGGATATTTTGTTGCTCCAGAAGCGCAAGTCACCAAAACGGGATAAGAGTCGCTTTACACAGACGTGATCGTGATCCTGAGTTTTCAAATGGCACGCGCTCACGCACGAGGCTGGACTAGGCGTAAGTTTTCTCAACTGTCACTGCAACTGCCAAGAAGAGCGCGTACAGAGCGAGCAGGGACGCCCCGTGGATGCGGCTGGACTGATACCGGCAGAACAACGTGGCGTACAGCGACAGCAACAGCGAAGCAACGAGACCTCCGTAGAGGGTGGACACCAGTGGTGTGAGTTCCAACGGAAGCCGGACGCCGAAACCCTCCGGCGCCAGTCTGATCGTGTACGGAAGACCAACGCCGATTAGCAGATTGAGGAGCGGGCCGCCGAAGCATGCTGCCATGGCCATGCTCGGATACCCCTGGCGCGCCACAGACACGTTGGTCACGAAGTCGCCGAGACTGTTGCCCCACGCCAGCACGGTAAGACCCAGGATTGCGTCACTAAAGCCTGCCACCAGTCCCAGGGTGCGCAAGAGTCCCAGCAGTTCATTGGCCACGCCGTAGATCCACAACACAGACAGAATAAAGCCAGCGTAGCCGAAGGCAAAATGGTAGCGCGGTGCGCTCTCGAAGCTAGAGCTGAACCACACAAGCAGTCCAAAGATGCCACCAATAAGCAGGGCCAGCGTCCAGGAAGGAATTTTGTCGGCTACGTAGTCGTCAGCGCGGCCGAGAACGATTACCACGAAAAAGGGCGAGGTCACGCAGTGCAAGGCGTTGAGGGGACGGCACCAGTTGTCCTTGGTGTTCTCGTAGTCAACGACAGGCACAGTGAGCACGAGGACGAACCGTACAGGAAACGTGACAACGTCGTATATCTTTCCAGCGACACCACGCTCGGCCCACTCATCGGGATCCCAAGGAACCAGCTGGGATAGGAACTCGGCCCAAGGTCGCGTGTCTTGAGCGACCGCGGAGGTCCCGGTTGAGCCCAGGAGAGGAGTCTTCTCGCTCAACACAACGTGTTCGAGTGTTGGCTGCGAGCACTGCGAGATGCGGCGCTCCACCGACGCTTCGTGCGAGGCTTGCAGGAATGCCGCGATGGCGTGCTCGTGGTGTCGGTGGAGGCTGCCCGTTGAACTTCGCCGTCGTCGTGCGTCACCAGAGCTGACATTGCTCGCCACGCTGCTCACCGAAGACCTCCGCTCCTCTACCCAGTCGGGCGGTGCCGGCGGTACGAGAAGGTGATTGCGGGTCGGAGGATCCGCGGGAACGTCCGATGGCACGTCCAACGGCACGTCCACTACCACTCTCACAGAGCTGTCCGGAAATGTGGGAAGATCCTCGGGGTGCGCCTGTTTCCAGAAGTGGGCGGCAAGCACGACCACAATGTACACACAGTACAGGCCAAGGTAGCCGACGGCATGACCAAGAGTCACACCTCCGGCGTGAAAGAGGTAGAAGGTCCAAAAGGACGCGGCCAGGTAGAAGGCTGTATCGCGCAGAAACGAGTCCGGTTCCAGCTCGAAGCGACACAGCAGGAACACGGTGCCGGCCACCACAGAGGTGACGAACGTGCCGGCGCCGAGCAGCTCTGAGATGACGAGCGCGGGCCGCGACTTCTCGATGCCCACGAGGGAAGAAATAATGTCAGGCGCGCCGTTGCCAAAAGCGAGCAGCGTGACGCCCGCAACGCTCTCCGAGAGGTGTAGCGTGCGCGACACGACCACGAGCGCAGGGCACAGGAAGTCGTCAGCCGTCATGCCAAGCACAAGAAAAAACAGGGCCATCCAAAGCAACTCAGCGCCTACAGGAAGGTAGGGCGCGAGCGGACCACAGTAGGCGAAAGTGGTGTACTCGAGCCACGACTCGTCCACATGACAGTCGTCCGTGTCTCGAACGAAAGCGCATTGCAACGCCGTGCTGTTCAGGTCGTGCACCGCATCGCAGACGGCCATGGCTCCGGCCCGACGTGTGCCTTTCGAGCAGGGAGCGTCTGCCCGCCGCAGCCGTCGAGTTGTCTTTATCGGAGGGACCGCTGCGGGCGATTAGCTGCCGCGGGAGACATGCCCGACATGCCGGCAGCGCGCGGCCGGCGATTCCGCCACAGCTGCCAGACGCGCACGCCGCCTGGATAAACGAAGGGGCAACACGGCAGGCCGCCTCGCTGCAGCAACGCGCTGCTGCACCGCATGGGGCCCCTGACGTAACGTCCGCGAAGCCTCCACATGGGCATAAAAGCCCAATAAAGCCGATTTACTCATAACGTCGCCAACATGCACAGCGCCTCCGAGCGAATGGGGCCGTAGAAGAGCTGTAGTTTCTCCCACGGCCGGAGTGGAGAGAGGCTCGCGCTTATAAGTCAAACTGTCTACCGCTCGGGAACATTTTTTTTTTTTTTGGCTGTGGTGAAAATTAGACGATCGTTCCTGGATTGACGCAAACGAGCGTGATTGTGCCTCATAAAAATGAATATTACTTTTAACTTGCCCCTGAAAGTCGTCAAAAAATGACCGGTGGCGCCATCCTCGGTGACGAGTGTCTATCTCCAAGTGTAACGAAAAACCCGAGAAATACGCACGCCGGTTCAATCATGCTGCTTAAAAACAAAAGAAAAAAATTACAATTGTATTTGACACCCATCTGGTAGAGTTTTTACGACGGAGAGTAACTTTCATTCTTAAATTCATATATTGCGAAAACCCCCTAACCAGTGTTGCCGACGTCCCTATACACATACAAAAGGGATGACCACGAAGACCGCAAAGCTCTGTTTTAAAAATTCCTGCTGACTTCTCGGCGAAACCACTGCAACCTTGCACACTTTGAATGGTCCTCTTTCTAATGCGATAAAAAGCAGGAAATCTAATACTGGTGTCACACGGGCGCTTCGAAGGCCTTCGAACCAACGGTCCATCGACTCTAAAGTCATGTTTCAGCTGCTACACGGGCGGTTTCTTACGATGTACCGCTAATCGACCATTCAATCGAGCAGAGAGCGAGGGGGTGGAATTGCCTTAACGCCAACAGCCGACCCTTAAAATGCCTGATTACACGAGATAACGAACGCACAAATCGCTGCTGGGTCAGTTTAACACGATATGCGGGCGCTCAACGTTTTTGATTACGAAGCCCCAGTCTCTCTCCCCCTTCCCTAAGAATTTCACGCACCGCCAAGGGCTCCACGTGAAGGTGCACTTACAAAATTTACCTGCATAAATGCTATACAGCGTGTGCTTTGCTTATAATGGGACTTTAAAATCATGGGAACAGCCAACATATATGAACGCGGTCACGTTTACGAAAAAAAAAAAAAAGCTGCATGCTTCTCGCTTGAAGCTATGTTTCACGAGAGTGTGAAGTACGCCGATAAGCGATCACAAGCCTAGAAAATAAAATACCAGGACTGGCACTTTTATAGCAACATATACGTTATACGTTCGCGTATATGTTGCATTCTTATCATCTACCGCTCAAGGCCAGCTGATATTTCTGATATTTCTGATAACGGACTGTGTGCACACTTACGTGGGCGAGCCGTTGCTCTAAACAATGGCGAAGCGCGAAAATCACGAAAGCGCATCGCCAACGGAAAACACGCGGAAAGGGTGGCATCTACACAGGGTAAAACTGCACACGAGTCTCGGATACGGCGCCGCAAAGGCGTCGCTCCTATACCACGCAAAGCGAGCGCACGTGCCCAAACACACGCTGGCACAAGATCCAACTGTTCCAACGGAAATATAAGCAGCACGTCACGCGGCGCACAGCAGCAAAGTATGAAACGTGCTCAGCCATAGCAAAACAGAACGCCGAATGTCGCGCTTATACACGACACCTAAACCCCCATGCGCACCATAGTGCTACAACTACTACGACTGCAGGAAAAGTGCAATTCTTCAAAAGTTGTATGCATCAACGGCGGCGGCCAAGGTAAACGAGGGGATGGGTACTTTTTGCGAACCGCTTGTATACACACTGCGAATAAAAAAAAATTAAAAAAAATGCGCGGCTGGACATACGTATACCTCAGCTGCATTGCCTGTCGTACCTGTTCGATGATTAGCTGCGCCTGCGCGATACTTAAAATATGTCATCGCGGACTGAACGAAAAAAAAAAAAACAAAGAAACTATCATACTCAAGAATGAGCCGGTTAAAATTTTCTCGTCTATCTTACACGAAGGCAGCGTTCCAATGTGCACGGCGTCACAGCCCAGGCACGCACGGTGCGTGAGCGCCTAGTTGTCTTCCTGCTCGTTTTCCCTCTTTTTTCTTTTCCTGCCGTGAAGCCTGGAATGGCACTAAAGATTGTCAAAAGAGACACGAAAGCAGCCTCCTAGGAAAACACGAGACGGCCGCGGCTAAACTCACACGAAGCATGCATTCCGAAGAGCCGCATACCAGACACACACACACACACAGCTCAAGGGTTGTGTTCAAGGTTGCGGAGCTAATTTCCGCTCCGGGGGAAAAGGCACGGGCAAACGATGACCGTCTCCGAAAGCGTTTATAGCCCAAGAATGAAGACGCGACGCCTTTAAGTGGTAGGAAATGGAGGTCTTCCATCACGAACTGAAGCTCTCACCTCCCAGGCAGCTGTGCCTATGAGACGCTTCTCGCCACTAAGCCGCCATCTTAATCACGCTCGCACACACCGAAATGAATTCGAGTTACAGGATACATTGTAAACTGAGAACAGTATCAAAGTACCAAAATGTTTGCAAAACGGTATTTCGTTAGGTACTCGCAAGAAACGTTTTCTTTTAATTTCGAAAACAAGTAAAACTAAATATTTACGGACTGCCGCCAAAGAACTTGATCGGCCTGCATAATGAGTTGTTCCTTGAACTGCTTATCTGAGAGCTTGGCACTGCACTGCTTGAAAACATGGTTTCACAACGATAAGAAGCCGTTCCGCGTATGTGTCAGGGGGTAGGATTAGCTGGATAGCGACGACGGAATAAAAAGACTTAGTAACTGCCGAGAAGGTGAAGACGAAACACGGAGAGAAGCATTGTACGGTAATTCAAAAGGAAGCGCCTGGCTCAAATGAAGCGAGATCGGGTTGCCTTAGAACGCGTATAGTTACAAAGCGAAGTGCTAGGGAGATTACGTAACACGTTTTAACTGAGTGCGGAGACATGCACACAACCGTAGACATCAGCGTTATCCTGCATGAGGACTCAGGATTTAGGGACAGCCCGGGAAAGGCAAACATGACCTGCGATAGACACCACTAAAGGACGGTTAGGCGATTGGCGGCGGAAAAGTAGGGAAAAAGAACAAAAACAACGTAGAACGAAAAGAAAGGCTGCTCTACCAAAAAAGGCGGAAGGTTAAAGGGACTGTCTACTGCTAAGAATTTTTTTTTTTTTTCGTTGTGGTGAAAGAAGATCGTTTCTTACACTGACGGAAAAGAACACGCCTGTACCCCATAACAAAGGAATGATATTTTCAACTAGGCCCTGAAGCTCGCGACAAAAGAGAAGAAAACCGACAGTGCCACATCCTTGGGGATGAGTGTCAAACTGGCAAGTGTAACGAAAAACCAAGGAATACCCAAAACAGCTTCACTTACCTTCCTTAAAGGGACCGACAACCAATTTTTGTGGTACCTGCTTTTATCAGTGCAACTGAAAACTTATCCGGTCAGAGTGCCTAGTCATCCAGTAGTAACGCCGAAAACGCCGCGAAACATACAGAATCCGAATTTTTCATCTGCGGCGACTATGGAGTCCTTACAGGCCACAGAGTTGCAAACAGTGAGAGGTGAGGCCGATAGCGATTATAAGGCGGCAATGGGAAAAGGAAACTAGTGAAGCCCTAAATATAAAGAAATCAATGTTGCGTTTGCCAGCCTATGTGTTGCTATGACTTGTGATCTCACTCGCGAATTCGCGCTGTACACTCCGGTACCGGTTTCGCAGACACAAGAGAAAAACGGCGCGCACATGCGTCGCAGCCTTCAGCGGCCGTTCCACGGTTGCGCCGCGAAGGCAGCGCCGCTTCTCATGCAGTGTCAACTTATTTGTTTCGTACCTCGTGGGCAGCACAGAACAGAGCGGGAGCGCTTAATAATATGCGTCCTCTAACTTTGAGCACTAATTATGGTGCGTATAAAAGCATTTGACTACGCACACCAAACCGAAGACTCCATATAGCAGTGCGAAGTCTCTACGGCTACGCTGCGCGACATACCCGTTTTTTGTGATTTTCAAACGCAATTAAAAATACAAATTCTACTCAAACCCCATTAAGTATGCTTGAATCTGTCACCTAAATTCATGTTTTTTTCATTTCCGCCAGAATTTAATCGCAGGTCCTGGTCAGTTGTCGGTCCCTTTAAAGCTTTATGGGGGTGTGCGAACATTCGAGTCTCGAGTGCGCGTCGAATATTACATTTTCGGTAATGAGGTATTCGAAATTTTTGAATATTGGAGGTGAGTCGAACATTCCGAAAGGCTGAATGTGCCATTCACCCATCTAGCCAAAAATGCCTGATCTTGTGCGTCTACGCCAAGTGCCGAAACCGGCATCGGCAGTGCACGCAGGCGTGATGGCGGCCAACGACGAGTGCGCCACTGTATAAGCAGCTTCAACTATAGTTATACCTATATATATACATTCTCAGCAGCGTTGTTGGAGCGCATGCAAACTTGCTGGTGCACTGCCCGCTTTTGAAAGGCATTCAAAGCGTGCTGCGCAGTCATTCGCAGCCGACTCTTTGTGCAGGAACCATTCGGAATGCATTGCGACGCCCCTACCACGTGAAGGAACTAATGTTCCTTCATTGTAGCCTTTAGTATTTGTTATCGATTGCTTCATGCTGTGAAATTTTACAGAAACAGTTGCAATATGACAAGCTGGTCTAAACAGTACGTTCTGATAGTAATATATGCTGCGATCATAGCTTATAAGTTGTTATGTGGGGTTTAACGTCCCAAAACCAGCTCCGATTATGAGAGACGACGCCGTAGTGGAGGTCTCCGGAAATTTCGACCACCTGGGGTTCTTTAACGCGCACTGACACACACACACACACACACACACACACACACACACACACACACACACACACACACACACACACACACACACATACATATATATATATATATATATATATATATATATATATATATATATATATATATATATGGCTCTTCATTGTGCCAATGGAAAATCTGGTCCTGACTGACTGTACATACTCAATAGGCTCCAAAAGTACGTGGACACTTTTTCTCGTGCTGACATCACTTTCATAACACCTTCATAAAAAATATACGGCTCGAGAGCCTGCGTAAGCCTTTCACTCTCGTTACGTACTATTCACGAACAACTAGTCTCATCCTGACTATGAGAAGCAGGGGAAGATGAAGGCTTGAATCGATGAACAGATCGCTAAGAAATGATGGAGAACAGGAAGTGTCGCTGGAGGCAAGGTTTCGACAAGTGGACTAGTCTTCGTCAGGAAGGCAACATCTTGTCGAAGTCCAAAGCGTCACGCAGTACGGCAAGGTCACGGCAAGGCGTCGCATAGTACGTGACGCCTCGCCGTCATGACGATGACAAGCCTACTTGTCGAAACGTCGGCTCTAGCGACATTCTCTGTTCTCCATCGTTTTTAGCGATCTGTTCATAGTGTCATCCTAGTTGCAGCTACGACCACACAGACGTTTTGCGAAGTTGCACAACCGCAAGGACCGGGTCACGTCGGGAGGCAAGTTTGTTCGCCGGAGTTAAAAAAAAAAAATCGATCAGCGCCGTCGTATTACACCGTCCTTATAATTTTTCTGTCGTCCCCGCACGTGCTCGCGTCACGATGGTCCATTACGTGAAGCTCTGCAGATCCCAAATGACGTTCGCCATACAATGTACCTCGACCCTCAGAGTGCGTAGCACCTGCATAATTACGTCTAAGGAACAAAACAAAGCCGCCACTAATATAAACACGGGAATAAAGCGCCAGGAATTGACGATGAGCATGTCACAAGAGGCGCTGATTGACGTGATTATAAAAATTAAATACAAAATGGAGGCGCACGGGAGGAGAAAGGAGACAATTTTAGAACGGCACTCGAGCTAGACTTGTCGAGAACAATGCAAAACGGAAACGACGCGCGCGACCGATCGGCGAGACATGGCGACGCGTCGCCTGCCACGCCACAAGGCGCGGGCGCGCGTCGTTCCGCGACATTCGTGCTTCGCGCGCTCACGGGATGACACGAAAATGACGCGCGCTCCGCAGGAGGCCACGCAAGCATTCCTTTCATTTATTTATTTCCATTCCCTTACAAGAGCGGCCAAAGAAGGGAGCGTGTGGGTCTCGGCCTCGTCGACAAAAATACCAAAGAGCGGGAGGACACAAAAAAACGGGGCCTTAGCCACGCGGATTATTTCAGGACGCGACGACGAGCCGTCGAGGCACGCAGGAATGAACGCCGCGCCGTTTCGTCAAGGGTGCCATGAGGAATCGGTCGCCCGCGGTACGCCTCGACCGAGATCGCGACGAAAGAGCGCGCAGGTTGGGTCTGTCCAAAGGTAAACCACCGAAAGAATGGAGAGCTTTAGCAGCGCTGGCTTACCGTACGCTAAGTACGGTAATGCCGTGCCGTCGTGGTTGACACGCAGGAAATTGCGCTTGTGAGAACTTTACCAGCAAGTTTTATCACCTGATGACGTTACGGTACTCACTGAGCAACTATTGCAGGTGTTTCCGACTAAAATAGCCTCGCGCCTAGCACGACGGTACGGAATTACCGTAGGGTAAGTACGGTAAGACACCGCTGCTAAAACTCTCTAATGTCGGTTATCAAAACCGGCCGTGATATTCGAGGGAGGAGTCAAATATCGCTCGTCAAATCAACGCCCAATTTTCGCGTTGCACTTATTCTCCGAGGGCACATAAAAAAATAATGACTACGACAGACCACGGCTGGGCTAAAGCACGCGCGAAGCGTCTCCCATTAAGCCGGCCCTTGACAAACAAAAGTTCACCGTTAAATTTAACCTCATCAACGCGTTCACTCCGGCTGCCGGAGTTCCGAAGAACTTCCACTTTAAACTGAGAAAGATTGTATTCTTACAGCGTCCGGGGATAATAAGACAAGCAAAAGACAATTTCCTAAAAATTTTCCTCGAGGGAATTGGTAGTCGGAATTTTTCGACTTCCCTAAAGAAATTACAGCCGGCATATACGGCGCTCGCGGTTTACCACTGGTTCTCATAGTGTCGTGTCTCTCGGATCGCGTGCAACGTGCACAAATAAATGGTCATTCGCTTTCGCGCAAACCCGTAAACATACGAGAGTTCCTCTTAAAGGGGGTGGTCCTCTTTAAAGAACTCTAGTATTTACACTTTTTGCACATAGTGACAAAACGGTGCTATTTTCGGTTTGCTTTCAAATACAGCTGGAAATCGCCAGCTATTCTTCCAACAAATTCGGTCACTAACGGCACTGACTGCGTCGCACGACTTTTTTCGGTGTTCGTAAAGACAGTAACGAACGTATATCCACCTCATCAACAGAAAACGAACAAACAAAGCATTACTGAGGACGTTCCCGCGATCACGAGATCATCCAATGCTGTTTCTGTTTCAAGCGAGTCAGTGCTCCCAGCGACGCAATTTGTTTGAAGAACTCCAGGCGATTTCCATTTGCATTTGAAGAAAAATGGAAAATTCCCCCGTGCTTGCAGTGCGACAACATTTGGCTCATATGTTCACAGGAGCCTCGAGGACTGATCGAGACTGTTTCCGGACTACGTTCAAAGAGTGTTGCAGGGCCCCTTTACGAAGCGTTTTAAATCCTTTAATGTTCTCTTTTTTAAATCAATGTCGTAACAGACCTAAACGCTGTGCGTCTCTCACGAAGAAGACACAACACTGCTATTCCGTTCAAACAATGCGCAGCGGGTAACATACGATATAAGTGACGTTAGCTCTTCTAAGTCCCAACGCGTGGTGGTGCGATTCGAGTTCGTTGGAAATGTAAACGAAACACAAAGGCTGCCACACGTTCACGTTCATCTTTCACAAATCGAACAAACTTAATTGAACAAAAGCAAAGTTGGATGTCCCCGAGACGCGAAAATAAATCGCAGTCTCGCGACCAACGGTTTGGGCATGAGCCTTTAATGAGCGCGCATCGAAAGCTCTGGGGGTGTGTGGATTAATGGGAGTCCGAAGAGCTAACTATCCACATACACCCGCTGCTGCACGTCGACAATCCCGGTAATCGGAGGCACTCGAATCAAAACGTGCGGGCACACATCTTTCACCCATGACGCCATAATGCCTCGTATACTACGCTGAACGGTGGCCCGAATCCAAGGGCGCCGAAAGGCGCTAGCCATTAAAGAGGCGTAAATGGTATGGCCGCGGGCTCAAGGACCAGGGTGTCGCGACATCTAACAGCCAACCCATTTCTATTACAGGTTTCGGTCGAGCAGCGGGCGCCGTCCCCCGGGTTTGGACCAGCGCATGACACAAGCACCTGCCGCCTGATGAACATCCGCGAAGTGGCCGCACGCGCACACGCAGAAGAACGCCCCAACAGCCCCACCTCGTCGTCTACGACATTATCCGCACCCATCCATCAACGAAGGAGTAACAGCACAACGGCTCATTCATCTATGCGAGGAGGCCCTCTCTTTCCCTCAACCCCCTCCTCCCTCCTTTTTTTTTTTTTTGTTGACCGCTCAGAGAGAGGAGTTATTTTACACGTATTCTTTCATACTACTAGCCCAAGGGCTAATAGAGGGTAAACCAACATTAAGGTTAATCTTCAAAGAAATTTTCTACAGACATGACTACAACAATTAAAGAACAAGCGACGTTTCATTGAACGCAATCGCGACACGTGAATACACGCCAACGCACAACGTAAACAGAAAAAAAAAAAAATACTACTTAACAGCACGTCAGACAGCGCATTTACATAATCGCGTTCCTAGTACTATATGTGTAGAGCCATTTTTACTACACATCGCACCTACAACACTCAATGTGGTGACTTTAAAAAGAAAAAAAAAAAAAACTGAAGTCGGCACACCACCGTTTTCAAAATATTTTGTTAGGGTAAACGTGCCGTAGGTATGCGTGCAGAACTAAAACAAGGAACCTCAGTAAATTTTATTTTTCTTGGTCGGCGTACTGCGTTTTCGCCCAAACAAGAAAGTTGAAACGCCCAAGTTTTGGTTGGTACTTAACCGAAAAAATAGAGGGAGCGCTGAACCCATCACATTAAAACCCACTAACCACACCCACCAAGGCAAATAAAGCGTTCACAAGAATACCGGCGTTTCCTTTCTTTTTATAACTTAACATCTTTTACAACACTAGTAAAGTGATGCTATCGGAGGCGCTTCCGGAAGTCCCAATGTGCGCTGATCAGACATAGCCTCAAGCAAAAAAGTTCGAGCGTCAGAATGCAAGCACCTCCGCCACAGAAATGCGGCGCCGGTGTCGAATCAGTGACCTCAATGTCGGCAGCGCCACTGAGCTCACAACATATATCGAGTTGTTACATGAAATAAGCCTCGTAATGCTAGCATATATAGATCTAATAAGTCGATTGCTGATGTGCCGAACCCACATAATGACAAATTCTTGTATATTCTAAAAGCCCCTTGAAATTATCCATCGAATTACCTGTACCTCGAACTTTTTCGCGATCCTCCTCAAATTCGATATTTTGAGCAACCGGAGTTATTTAAAGTGCTCCTACATCGAAGAACACGGGTGTGGGCAAAATCATTTTTTTTTTTTTTTTTGTAAGAAGCGTCTACGACGTCCACGCGTTTCCTGGATTTACATGGCGGAGTCACACACCAAAAACCTCGAGCTCCTCCGATTATTCTCCCTCATCGCATCTCGCGGGTGGTTTGCAACTCCTTCCGCTAACGCATGTAAGCGATCCGTTCCACTAAACTATAGGCTGCATGAAAGTTGGTCGGATCAAATGATGAGAGACTGTCTCCATCTCCCGAAAAACAACAGTGGAAGAAGGGGCCGCACCCAGGCTGAAAAACATGCGTCTCCGGTGTTTTGCGGATCAGTGACGGCGTTTTTTACATTTTATGATCCCCATGACAAGAGCTCGGATAACATTTGAGATAGCTATGTAAAGTGCAATATTAGAGCCATAAATTTGTAAGAGCCTCTTTTGCCAGCCTTCCCACCGACTAGGCAGCCACAGCACAGGAGGCAGAGCAGATGAAGACCGGCAAAAAAGGACGTAAAATGTAATGAGTCGACGCACAATACGGTCCCCGATCCTCGCGTACGCCTAGCAGAATTCGGGATGGTCCAATGAAAACTCGCATACACAGTGTCAATCTTAGCTTAAGTCGTCTCGTCTCGTTGAACTTTGCGCAGCTCCTCAGCGCTGTGAAGTCGCTTCAAGCGGCTACGCCGAAGCCAAAGACGTGGCTCGCTAGCGAAGGACATGCATCGGCGCCGCTGAACGGGAAGCTGGTATACAAGCCAGGCATGCACACAAACATAACTAAGATGTCGGCAGATCGGCTGGTATACACGCGTCAAGGACGAGTGCAGGCGCCCTTGGTTTATCGCAGTGTTTCCGGCACCGCTCAACACTATATGGCCCTGATGCATCACCGAACAGCACTGTCCTTAAAGTGTGCCGATGCTATACGGCTGACGTGTCACGGTTAAGAGACGGCGGTTGCGAAGCGCGCAGACAAGAGATGACCCGTGCAGCAGGCTCACCTCGTTCTCCGTGTCGTAGTCGGGCAGGATCACCTCCTTGGACAGCGCTGCAATGAAACGGAGCCACTGGTGAGAGACACAGCGGGGCAGAGGCCGCCACGCTCGCTCGCTATGCGCGCCGCAGAGGAGTGCCTCGCCACTCCCAGCGGCAGCAGAAGCCACCAGAGCACATCGGCCACCACTGTCTGGGGACCTACAGTCGTGACAGGAGGCAGAAAAACGGCGGAACGACGTCAAGAGAAACCGGGGCTTCCTCCAGGCCCTGCATCGGCTGTGCTTCCGCCCAGAGGCATCCGCTCCAGGCGCAAAACAGAGCGGCAGCGAAGAGAACAAACATTATTTTGCTTTTGTTTCTTTCTCTCTTTTCCCAAGAGCCATCAACAGACTGCGCAACTAGATCTGCTACTTGCCACGTGACATTGAAAAAGAAGAATAAGCAAGCCGCGCTTCAGGATAACATAACCGAAGGTACGTTATACTGAAGGTTATATACACCCCGTTCTGTATATGAACAGGTATCTATGTGTCACGAACACAGGAACTGTAACGCTCAGAAACACATACCCCAGTGCGAGTAACAGAGTGTTCGTTAGACAGTTTTTCGCTGCTTTTTTGTTTGTTTTTTCACACAGAAAGCGTTATCTAAGTCCACTGAAGTAACCTACCATTGTAGTCTTGTATGAAATACAAAGAAAGAACTTAAGGGGAAAAAAAGCGCGGTTTAGCCCGGAAGGCTGATGTGAAGGCGCCGACGACAGTTCAAGTGAAGTCAAGAAGTCAAGTGAGCTCGCAATGAGCTCCACTAGCGCACGTGACCCACTAAAGGAAGATGACACGTAGAGGTACTGCAGTCGTACAGGGATTTTTACACGAATCGGTTAATGAAACACTTCAGTGAAACACGCTTTCAAAACGTGCAAGTAAGTGGCTGCTATTTGAGGCTATATACCGCCTACTGTGCGCACACGTGGATGCACTGCGCGATGAAACAGGGCCATTACGCTCGTAGGAAGTGTTCGTCGAAGGCAGTAACATGAAAAGACGTGTGCGCAATATACCCTACTCACCTGCAAGAAATGAACAATTCTACGGCGACACATCCTTTCAAATCACATTCTCAGCAGTAAAATGCAATCGTTCAGAAACGTGTAATATCTTTACAAGCACGATATTATATCGCAGGTGCGTACACGCTTGTGCACCGCCAGGCAGATGCGTTCTTCCAGAGGTGCACAAAGGGAGCGCGGGACCAAATCCCGCAAGCGAACAAGGTACCAGAGTACGCACATTAGAAACGAGCACAGTAACAGCCCAAGCCAATCCCGAATCAAGACGATCGTAACAATACGCGTTATGGCTCCACCGTGAGATTCCGGGAGCACAGACTTCAACGCTGCCTTCACGAACACCGCCAGTGCACAATCGGCTGACCGGAACATTTGACCCCGTGCAAAGAGGCAGGAGGGCGCAAACACACCCATCGCGTGCTCTCCGTTCATAGCCCAACGACCATCAAAGTTCTGGTCGTGCACTTCAAGACGCATTTTATTGCCAGTAAAAGCGAAGCCAGAGAAGCAAGAGAGGGACCGACCTGTGGCCGCCGAGCGTCGTGGCGCGGTGTCTCTCGGCGCCGTCAGAAGGTGGCAATGTGCGGCCAGGTGTGCGCGCGCGACCAGCACTGCCGCACAAGGCGGCGAGGGGAGGGCCTCCACTCCAATCTGGCAAATGCGCCGGACAGAGTGGCGCCGAGGCCAGACGGCGCCGGCCGCGGATCGATGCAACTCACCTGGCCACGCACGCCGTGAGCGACGCGCACGCCACTGCCCCGGCACGTGTATTACAGTCGCCGGCTGTCCAGCACATGGCCCAGCGACCGGCCAGGACTGCCCGTGCGAGCTGCTCCCGTATACGCCCACCGATTCCAAAGACGCCCCGAGCTTAAACCACACTGCTTGGAACGGAATCAGCGAATTGCCGGACACGTTCAACGTCTCCAGCGGCCACCGTCATACACATTCTGGGAAGCAACATGTATGCGAATTTGCCGAAGAGATGCTGGCAGGGGACAATCCTTCCAGATGCCAGGGGCGCAGAGACAGTCGGCAATCCACCCATTCGTCGCCGTTCGTTCCATGGCCATCCGCGAGCGGAAGCACGGTCTTCTGCCCTCTGCCGCGACTATAATTCGCTACACAAGACCCTTGAGCAAGTCGTATCAAAGAGTACTGCAACTATTCTATTACGCCGTTGAAGAAATAAGCGAATGCACAAGAAATGACTGTAATATGGCCGTCGCAGCTTTGTTTATACTGTTTTCGCAGTAACGCAGAGTTATCACTTAAGACACCGCCTAAACTATACGAAAAAGGAAAGAAGGGGAGAAGGGTAGGAGGGAGAATAAGGAGCGCAATTCACGCATGTATGCATTTAAAGAACAGAGCTGTCTGTTTCTTATGCAAACATCATCGCCCCTATAAAGCCTATAATGGACACACATAATTCGTAAGCAGCAGGGAAATGTGCCTAGCAGAAATAGACCGTGGCCGACATTCTGCGTACACGTCGGCTGGGGCTAAGATTGATTTGACGAAACTGCGTGCTTGCGATCTGGCCGGGGTCTAGGCAAGAGAGTGTCCTTCACGCACGAAGTTTACCTATCTCGGTTACAGCTCAGTTACAGGCAGCAAACCATCTTTGAATAATATTGTTGAAGCGAGATAAGGAGCGAGCTTTGACTTCGATGCCTAGCGAGCGAACAATTGACCATACATAGAATAAAAAGTATCAGAAAGAGTCAGGATACAAGAGGGAGCCCCCCCCCCCCCCCCCAAAAAAAAAAAAAAAATTCCCATCATCGAGGCTCAGTGTAGACCGGGAAGCTCGCGTCCCGTTCAAAATCGGGGCAAAAGGCGAAGCGGCTAGCGGAATAGGAATAAATAAATAAATAAATAAATAAATAAATAAATAAATAAATAAATAAAGATTGATTTGTGGGGTTTAACGTCCCAAAACCAGCTCTGATTATGAGAGACGCCGTAGTGGAGGGCTCCGGAAATTTCGACCACCTGGGGTTCTTTAACGTGCACTGACATCGCACAGCACACGGGCCTCAACATTTCGCCTCCATCGAAATGCAGCCGCCGCGGCCGGGATTCGATCCCGCGACCTTCGGATCTGCAGCCGAGTGCCATAACCACTAGACCACCATGGCGGGGCAAATAAATAAAGGAAAGCGCACAAATCATATGTTATGAATGTCAATGGTAGCCGAACGCTTCAGGAAAGCCATTTGTTTTATCGAAAGGATGGCTCGCACGAATGTTTCTATTTTTGTTGTTTTAATAGACGTAGAACTTATTTGCATGTATATGTATGCAGAAGTAAGCACATGTTAATTTATTTGGAACTTGTATGTATGTATGTATGTATGTATGTATGTATGTATGTATGTATGTATGTATGTATGCATGTATGTATGTATGTATGTATGTATGTATGTATGTATGTATGTATGTATGTATGTCTACGTAGGAATAAATATGTATTACGAGCGGGTCGATCATCATTGATTTCTAGGGTTAAACATCGCAAAACCACGATATGATTATGAGAGACGCCGTAGTGGAGGGCTCCGAAAATTTCGACCACCTGGGGTTCTTTAAACGTGCACTGACATCGCACTGTACACGGGCCTCAAGATCTCGCCTCCACGGAAATGCAGTCGCCGCGGCCAGAGTAGAGAGATCATACTGAATGTGTACGTTTGCAGAAATATGCGTAAGAAAAGGTGTAAAATTAAGGGAATTCCTTGTGCCGGGTGAAATTTACATATGATATGTGATACGAGTGTGTTGTGCGAATCTTAATGCGGGGAGCTGGGTATGCGGCACTGTTTGAGCCAAGCTTTACGGGCCGGCCAGACGCCTCTGTGCAAAACTGTGCGTATGACAAGGCTTGCCGAGTATAACGTCGACTATACCGTAACGCCCAAATGGTATCTTACAGTCCGACAGCGTCGCAGCGCAGAAGCCAGTTACAAGGGGCCGAGGTTAACGCTCCGGCCCGCTGACGTGCCTATCATAAGCAGCCTTTATTGAGGCACCCCTGCAGTGTCGAGCAGCGCAAGACAAAAGTGGCGGAGTCAGCGCATATCTATTACTGCATTGTTATAGCAGCGGATAGCAAGCACAACGCGACTGCAGAGAACAATATTCAGCACTAGCAGACTATAGAGGAACATTAGCCAGCGCTTTCCAGGACTCGGCCAACATAAGCAAGGACAAAGCTTTGACACTGGCACCAGTTAACCACCACAAGGCAAATTAGCACGTGCTAGCCAGCAAGCCCTTGTGAAATCATGTGTTGAATTCACACTTCCAAATTGCTGAGTTATAACTGAAAGTTCAGTTTCAAAGCCCTTGAGCACGTATACAGGGGCGTCCACTCTTAGTACGAACAAGGCGCAGCGAGGCTATAGACATGGTCGCGCATCGAATCTAACCTAGCTCAGGTGCACGGAGGCTAGCTAGATTAGCTTCGAAGCGCGACCACGTCGCGAGAGCTGGCGTTCCAAAGATGGCAGCCACACTGCCCGTGTTCATACTGAGAGTGGACGACCCTCTACAACGCGACATCAATGAAATTTCTATAGAAAATTTTCATAGTAAATTTTGCTTTTTCAGCTTTTTCATTGTAAATTCGCGGTCCTGTCCTCGAATCTGTTCGAATTGGGCGAGGTCAATTTTGGGGTTGGCCACAGTAATTTAGGTGCGGTTCACAACCAAATTTGTGAGCAGTTGCGTCAGAAATATCTCTCCGAATCCTCTATGACTTAGGATACGCACATGCGAAGGCTTTGGTAGTGTAACCCACGGTTCAGGGGTTCGAACACATTTCTGTTTTTGAGTGCTAACGGTTTTTCTGAGTCAGTGCCATTTTTTTGTTGAAGTCACGCTCATGACTGACTTATACCATCCCCTTTTACTGTTTCATTCACTTAGCAACCACTTCTAAGCCGATTCAACCGGCTTTTAGTATTAACATTTTTTTCGACTATTCATTGTCATTTTTGCCAAGTTATGGTCATTCTTGAACAATTACTACATTCCACTATTATCACTACCATCTTGAGCTTATTTGGTCACATTACGATCACCGATTTTCCGTTCAACATTTTTCGGGGTCCTAAGGCCTGCTTTTCTGCTTTGTCATGCTCGTTATCAATTTCCTCAATAAATGACATATTACTAATTATGTTCATTATGTAACTGTCTCTATATTGATACATAATCTCCTGAGGTTTGTAATGATTTTGCGTATCGATGTTTTGCACATATTTTATCGCGGCTCCATGAATGGCGGGAACGTGAACACTAACGGAAGAGTTTTGTAATTACAGCGTCCAATCCGCCCTATCCTGGGCCAGCTGGTTCCATTTGATACCCGCGAACTTCTGAATTTCATCTCTCCATCTAACCTTTTGCCTGGCTCTGTTGCGTTTTCCCTCTCTTGGTATCCATTCCGTCGCCCTTACTGCCCATCTGTTATCTGTCTCCTCATGACATGTCCTGCCAAGGTCCACTTCTTTCTTTTAATTGAAATAATATCAGCTACTCCTGTCTGTTCCCTGACCCACTCCGCTCGTTTTTTATCTCCTAGCATTACAACTACCATTTTTCTTTCCATTGCAAGCTGCGTGCTCCATTATTTAATTCTAGTTTTTTTTTTTTTAGTTATCCTCCATGTTTCTGAACCGTGCGTTAGTACCGAGAGAACGCAATGATCAAATACGCGGCTGTTACTAAGAGAAACGATCACTCCACTTTAACGGAGTGCTCACAACTATTTTTAGGATGTGAGGAAGTATTTATTCGGGCAAAACAGGTACAAGGTTTGCCCACGAGGTAAGGCAAAAGGAGGGCTTTAACCTCCTGACTAGGCCGTACCTCGCTGGGGCAGCAGAGATAGCGGAATTTGCAAGTTACAAAAGCAGTTTGTAAAGCAGACATTTCATAACTACATACAAAACAATCTTTGAGGCACACTGCAGAACACAAGTTGCTTGTAAATAACATACGAACGAGTTTATAAACCACTAACATAAAAGTAACATTTAAAGAATTTATAATGTTTACTTTTAATGGAGTAAGCATTCTAACGCCATCCTCATCTTTATTTTAAGTGCATCGTACTGAAAAACAGTGATTATTCCACTGATATTACACCGTGAAGTCAATACAATAGCTGGTAAAGATAATTTCAATGGTTATGCGGTGGCCACTTTTCAATACCGGTCGGCGAATCACCAGCGATTTGACAATGGTATCTAAAGTAAAATTTTGTTGGTCGCACAGTAAGACGTGAATCGATTTTCCGCGAATTTTCAAAAATAATTTTAACAAGGACTGAGCCGACAAATATTCAGCCGACGTTATACAGTGGTAGAGAACAGCCAGTCAACGCTGGCCTCATTGGTCAACGCTATAGCCGATAACGGGCCAACCAGTCTCGGTATCATACACTCTAATTGAAAATAAGGCGAGATGAGAGTAAACGACTTGTGCTGTACCCGTTGGCGTGTCGACCTGTTCCGCGACTCGGATGCGCACCGGCGCCCTCGTTATTGCGGCGAAAAGTCCCACCATGCACAGCAAACTGCAGAGAGCCGGCGTTCGCTCTAAAAGCTCCGTGAACTTTCAAACGCGCAGCCTGAGCGGCGAGCTGCGTCGCTGCTGCACAGCCCACCGGTCACGCGAACACACCACTGTGGCAGTGAGTCGGAGCTTGAAGAAGAAGAGAGCGCAACACCACGTCGATCGAAGAGGCCGATGGCGTAAGCCCCATGGCGGCCCCTGAAACTCGTGAGCGGCGACAGTGGCCCCCAAACAAACAAGTGGGCAGCCACGTTCGATCGGCCGTCGCCAGAGCCGGTGGTGCGCCCGCGACGCCCAAGAGGCAGCGCCTACACCGTCACCGCAGGCAGCCCCGAAGCTGCCGTCGTCTCGACGTATACACGCACTGCGGATCGAAATAGTTGCCACCGCGGAGTGGACACCTGTCGCTAGGGCGGACGGACGTAGGGCGCGATGTGTCGAATGCGTTCTTCGAGGTATACTGTCGGCCCTTTTCAACGAGAGAATATACAGGTGCAGAAACAACGGGGCTGCAAAAAGGTTGACCAACGTTCAACGTCTTTTGGCAACACTCAGAGGCCGGACGTCACAGCCAAGACACCTTGCAAAGACCCTTATTTTATGTGAGCAGCTCAGTACAACGCAAAGGGAGAAAAATAAAGTGGCGCTACGCGAGCGAGCACAAGCGCCTGAAACGCACATTTTTTTTTTTTTTTCCCTACTCGCACAGAAAAGCGACATATACATATCGGTTTTCGGCTTGACAGCCGTGTGTAGTTCAAACGAAGAAATGCCCACCAGGTGCCGCTACGAACAAGGCAGTGACCTTTGAAACCTTTTTGAAAACGATGAGGGTGGCAATGTGGGCTTGCTGGTGGAGCATCTTGAGTTTGATGGTTTTCAGCACCTAATAAATTGGTGAGTCTGTGTAGGAAGACAAGGCCAGATAAGACCACACGCAGCGCATGCGAAACAGAGCACAAAGACGAGAATGAATTTGTTAAGTGTAGCACGGGCGTTGTTTATCGGATCCCTTTAACGTGCGGAATGTCTTACATTGGGCAGACCAGTAGGTGTATAAATGACAGATTAAGGGAACATAAAAACAAGGTATGCAATGTGGCTCCAGATGGTTTCCTCGCCGCTCATTGTCGAAGGTGTACGTGTAAACCCAGGTTTAAGGAAACGGCTATCATGAGTAGAAACCAGTGCGAGACAACACGTCTGATAGTAGAAGCCAATAACATCTTGAAATCTGGGGACGCATGCGTAAGTAGGGCATAAATTATGCTGTCTGAAAAAGAACTTGAATACATGTGCTCTCGGTAAGGTGCTTTTGGTTGTGGTTTTCACTGTTCCAGGTAGCAACATGAGAAAAAGAATGAGACTCATTGAAGGTGTTTTGTCATGTCCACGAAATATGGACTCCTGTTGCTTTAGGTGATTTCCATTTGTCATCGTTCACAGTTCTAAGCAGTGCGCACGTGGCGTCTAACGTTTTGAAGGTATATGCACGAGCAGGATCTGCGAAAAATAAATCAATTGTTGAAAGTTAGCGCTGTGGTGTGTCAGGTGTGCCTTCCTTTTGACCGTGTTCTGCGTGCGCTACCATCAAACTCGAGACTTTCTGAAAAGGTGGCACAGCATACTTATAAATTCTGAGCACATTGCTTACGTTTCCCGCCAACACCGTGAAAAAGCAAACAAAATTTTTAACATCCGAAACTGACCTGGTCACGCAAGAAATGGCGCTGATCATTGTACGGGACCATATTCGCAAATTAAGTGTTATCACCGCCGCCCTTGTGTGCCACTAACAAGCAAACTCAGTGGAGGCGTGGCGAGAAAACAATCCGAAGAATCCGAAACGTAATCGGCCAACTCGTGCCGAATTCCCTGCGTATATGTGGATGAAATATCTACACACTTGCCAGCATGCGCTGGAAACAATGGAGGAGATAAGCCTCAACGCGAGCACCCGGGTGGCCTAAAGGCCAGACCATGCCGCCTATCTGCACGGTATAAATAAACTTCTGTCAAAGTCCGTGCTTCGTATTGCCATATTTTATCATTAATAAAATTTTCTGGTTTTGAAAGGAGCCTCACAAGCTTGCATGAGCATAAAGAAAGTTTAGCCGAAAAGCCACAAAAACGTCGAAGCTACAAAAGTTTGCACAACTGTTAAGCTGATTAGAAGTTAAAGTTGCGGAGCACGTCTACACCAAAGATCGTCTATCATTGCTAACTTAACGAAAGTCAAAGTGACGACAGCCTCACGTTAAAGATACCAGAATGTATGCGAAGTTTGAAAGATTATTGTAGAAACCAACATGTTTACACATTGCAAGCGCACGGATCTATGCAAAAATGATAAGCTGCGCATACTGAGTGCACCCTACATTCCTGGATTCGGGTGGCGAGACTGGAAACATGGACGCGACAGAAATAAAGCCTCGGTTGCCCGGCACTCTCGACATACGTTTGTCACAATAAAATTCCGTTCGACGCAGTTTCAAGGGCATGTCCGGATGCAAGTTTCGCCGACAATAATTAACAGCTTCTCGTGTGTCATTCACAGATATACTAATAGCATTTTGCCTGTACACGGTATCAGAAGCAAATAAAAAAATCAAACTAACTGCCGGAAAGAGAGAGACGAAACATTCCATCGCTCGTTGACGTACGTGCGACGTGTTATCAGTGAAAATGGTTGCCTTACAAAGTAGACCCTACATACCCAGGCAGTTAAGTAGTGGGTTATCAGGAAATCTCTATAGTTTCCCCCTCCAGCGACTCCACTTCGCTATTATACCATATTTTGTAACTAAATAACGTGTCAAGACTTAAATTTAAACCAACTCCCGTATAATATTTTCCCGGTGGCAGAAAAATATGGCCCCGGTTAAAGCTACCTTTAGAGTGATGTCCACACGAGGGAAAAAAATAACAATACAAATAGTAAACGTGCAGTGTGGTGGATCTCGCGGTGACGCAGTAATTCCTACGGGTGCAGTTAGCGGGCGCCTTAGCTCAGGCGCGCACCTACAGTCCAAGGATGGGCGACCCAACCTGAACGAACGCACGACGCACGAGGCGCCAACATGTCGCCGCTTGGTTATGGTCATGACAAAGCTCACTTTCCACTTTTCTGTACCTGCAAGAAAGCCCGACCGAAGAGATGGACGTAGGCGCGATACGATGAACCATGAGTAGCCAGAAAGTTGGTGACGTCTAAATGCACACAGTCAAAAATTAGTGGAACACCAACAACCTAAACATGTGCGGTGCCGAAATTCGAGTCTGCCCCACACTATACAGCATCGCCGGCGACTACCGCGCCGACTGGGCGTCGGGAACTCTGGCGCCGCTGAGGGCGCGGCCGCAACGGCAAAAGTCGTGGCTCGTTGCTGCCTGCTGGACACACGAATATCGATTCCCGAGACACGGGTAAAGGGCAACGAAACGACGTGGCATCTGCGCGATGGGAACAAGACGGGACACCACCGGGAACTGGATCGAGTTGGCGAGCGAGCCGTGCTGATCTCCAGGGAAGAGGCGCGTCGTCGGCGCCGATCCGATTAGCACGCTGGCCACGCGAAAAGCCCACGCAACGGTCACGTTTCTGACGCAGCCGACCGAGAAGTGACGACAGCCACGAGGGCTGCCAGGGGAGGGGCCTCTTCTCGAAGGGCTCTGGGAACGCCACTAATATACGCGTGTGGAACTGTATGGAAATGGACGGCCAGTACAGAAAGACGAAATGAGAGTTTAAGAACTCGACGCGCGTGCCTGTAAGTGATTTCAACGCACGGATACAACATAAAAACACGTACTTCGGTGGACAAAAAGTGCCGCCTAAGGCACAGCGTCGAAGTCTACTGGGAATGTGAAACAGTGTGGCGTACACCTGCGCTGCGTGTGATTATGGCGCGGCATCGTTTTATCAACCCGTTCCACAAGCGGCGAGGACGTATCAGTCAACTACGAAGCTGCCCAAGCTGAGCAGAATTCGTAAATATGCATCGTCTCACTAGCCCCTCGTTACTATGACACATGAAGCGTTAAATGCAATGGACGACATTTAACGCTTCCGCGTCCTTGTTTCCGTATAAACTCTGTTCTAGCGATGCCAGTGCATTCAGTGAGCTTGCACCACGCAGCTTCGCCCACAACGCCCACAAGGTGGCACTGCAACGACCCTCTGCGACCCCGCACACCGAAACGTAGTTCCCGAGCAAAACTTGTTTCTCGATTTGGCTGGCGTCTAACGAGTATGTGATAATGCTGCGGGAAAGCGGTGACTTACGAACAACAAAAAAAAAAAAAAAAATTCCCAGGCCTGCGCAGAGGACTCAGCATGCACAGTCGCAGCATAAGCTAGATTTTGTCG
This sequence comes from Hyalomma asiaticum, assembly GCA_013339685.2. Taxonomy (NCBI): domain Eukaryota; kingdom Metazoa; phylum Arthropoda; class Arachnida; order Ixodida; family Ixodidae; genus Hyalomma; species Hyalomma asiaticum. Next base: position 332,403,938 of record CM023481.1, read on the forward strand.
CGAGCTCTGTCAGTCTTTTCTATCGGTCTTACTTTTTCTGCCTCATCTTAATTTTAGTCGTCATCCGCTTTCTCCTTTTCTCCTTCGTTGTCACCGTCTTCTTATTAGCAGAACATCTTCAGAGGGAGTTACCAAGAAACGCGGCGGCGACGAGTGAAACTTTCGAAATAAATGTATGGAAATGCTGCACCTAATGGAAGCTTGGCGCACAGCAGCATGGAACGGTGACCTTGACATGGAAATGCATATGCCCCATCACGCGTGGAGTATACCCGCGTATACCAGCCCGGGACGTGCCGATATGCGTGCGCCACGCGTGATTTTACGCAGAGTGAAATCCTGCTGCAAAGTTTGGTAATTCATAAAGAAGCACAATTTCTCGCATATGCCGTTGCAAATGTCGCCCAAGCGCCAACACTTGTACTCTCGCATTGAGGCTCATTAAGTCTTGAAAACGTTCTGCCCCAAAATATATGTTACAAAAGTATTGCAATGTACAACTTGATACATTACCGAATGTGCAGCAGGCTTTCGCCTTCTATTGTTACAGAGACGCAAGACGATTTTCCTTTAGTATCTTTCTTTCTTTTAGTTGTTAGTTCGGCTGCAACAACAGGGATGCGAATCAGCGAGCTCGCGCTCGGCAGCCTATCACACCGACTGATTCATAGCAATAGCACAGGCGACACTTGCCCTTACCTAAATCTGTAACAGCTGCTTCTGACTCGCTATCAAAATACGAATTCCGAGGCTATTTTTGGACACACACATTGGCCAGCTGGCAAAACGCTGTGAGCGACCTCCACTCGAGCCACGACGCGCGAAGCAGCTATGAGGACACCTGAGAGCGCTCGATGATCTGTCCCGCCCCTTGATGCGGATGCCCCGAGGGTCCTCGAGAAACCAAAACAAAGTTATCAAAAGCCACGCTTTACGCTTCGCTAACTAAGGCAGCGGGTTCAGATTCAACATGTCCAACGCCACGAAATGTCCAATAGGTCACGTGACAGGCGAGACGAAATGTTCAACGAGACGGAATGTCTAACGAGACTAAATGTCGAACCGAACGAGACGGAATGTCCAACGAGGCTGAATGTCCACTACTGGACATTCAGTCTCTTAGGACGTTTCGTCTCGTTTAGGCCGCAAGAGCAAGTATATCCGCTATATGAAAATTGAACAATCCTGTGGTTGGCAAGACGGAATGAATGTCCAATGGGTCACGTGACAGGGCAGACCGAATATCCAACGAGACATGTTCCAACGGGACTGAACATCCGACGAGAGTGCATGTCCGACCGACAAGGAATGCCCAACCGAGATGGAATGTCCAACTGAATGTCCAATAGTGGACATTCCGTCTTGTTGGGCTGTACATTGAGGCCGAAAGCGAGGCAGCGGCCCGCGGCGCCTCTATACACACACGCATGACAAAAGCAAGGGCTAGTGCAAATGCTGAGCTGCAACGCGGTGCGCGCACACGCGCGCACACACGCACACACACACACACACACACCACACACACACACACACACACACAGAGAGAGAGAGAGAGAGAGAGACAGAGAGAGAGAGAGAGAGAGAGAGAGAGAGAGAGAGAGAGAGGCGTAGATCGAGCCCACTGTACATTTTTTCCTGAAGGAACGAATGCCTTTCAATACAATAAAATAATGGACATCTAGAAAAGGTTTCTACCTGCCCACAGTGCAAGAGCGGAAGGTAATCGACAGGTCCAGCTCACTGACGAGAGGGCACGCAACGGTGGTCAGCGATGGCGCCGACTGTTCTCTCTCTCGTGGCCTCGGAGCCATATGCCCAATGAATTTCGGGGCGAAACGACTCACCCATTCAAAGCAAAAGTAATGGGCGTCGCTTACTTCGTGAGAATAACTCCTCGCACGCAAGAGAACGCTAGGCTACCGCTGAGGAGGTCTTCCAGCAGAAAACACCGACGAGAACAGGAAGAGGATTTCCGTGTCAGTGCTTTCTGCGGGAATTTCGCCTACAGCTACGGTCAACCGACGAGCACAGACAAACACACTATCCCCACTGGTACCACTCACCAAGATGCAAAACAGAGCACAGCACTCGACGAAAGGGTGGGCACTCTGCCAATTCGTTCCCGGCGGATCGCTAAATCGCTTCGCGAGGAATGTCCCTGTCCAGTCACGCACAAGAACAAGGAAGCGCAACAGCGGCAACTTTGCTTCTGCAGCTGCCACGAATAAGTGCACAGGATTCCGAAGGTTAACTCTCGTTGGTATAGTGTTCTGTGGGATAAACACGCAACGCAACAAAGGATACGAGGAAGCACTACTAACAGGCACACATTCGGCGCCGAGTACATGTCTTTACGTGCTTCCTCGCGTCCTGTTGTCGGGTGCGTTGCACCGACATCCCACAAAATCGCCTGACCAAGTTGACGTCATCTTGTCCGAAAGAAACGGCCTTGCTACAGAAGTCAGTGAAGAGATGCACATTAGGTATCGCCATTAGCGCTCTTTGTCGTGGATTTAAATTATGACGCCGATGTGCGAGAGAGTAAAGCGCAGGCGTTGCAGAAGATTACACGAAAAAAAAAAACACCAAACAGCCTCGTTCGGCGACTGCCAGCCCCGGACGAGCTCCAGCTCCTCCGGGCCAGGACGCCTGTTGCCGCCAAGGTTAAACTGAAGAACGGCGATTAGTTATGCATTGGCTCTGAGGCTCCTCGTGAACGGCGCCACATAGGCAAGCTGGTGAAAAGAATGCGCGAACGCGCTAAAACAAAGGATATCGACTGCCGAGAGCCATGGATACGGCACGTAAACAAAAGACGCGACCGGACTGCGGGAGGAAACAGGCGCAGCACCCGAAAAATAACCGAAGAACGAAAAATAACCGCACCAGAAGACAACTCGGTTCCAACAGACTCTCGTCGTGAACTTTAATGTGATCGATAGACCAGCAGGTCCCGTGAGCGACTCGCAACGGTTCAAGGGAGCTTCGAATCTACGCCGTGTTCCTCGTTCGTAGTACCGAACGATCAACCAGACAACTCGGACCTGGCAGCCTCATGAATGAAATATGGCAGAAAAAAATTCACCGCCTTTCCACTCTGAGGAACATGACCAGAGAAGCTGTGGTAGTCTGATCGGCCCACCGCTGTAACATTCTCTTCGACGCGACTCGATAGACGGACGCGCTTTAGGTTAGAGCCTGTATACCGATTAATTAAATGCCTTACACCGCCTGTTCACACAGGACATCGTTGAATCACATAACATTTCATTCGCTTCGTTCCCAATTGAGTAACATCATGTCTCCTTTAGTACACTCAATGCGCCTTTGATTGACTTCATTTTTAACGTGATGTACTTCATCCCCGTTTTATTTTGCGTAGCCACTTCTCCACGCCCCGCACTGGCCCCGGGATCGGCCCACCGCTGCGAAATTGTTGTCCTACGCGTCCATTTGTCCGCGGATGCGATCCGCCAGGACATAACCATTTACAGCTTCGCTGCAGAAAAAGAAATACACTTCGGCTCAAGTGCATATCGCTAACGGCGGCCCTGCAGCTCTCCGGAGCACAGTCAATATTTCGGCTGCCTTTTCGCCCCACAGGGAGACTAGCAGTGTTAGCCCAGGTTCTCCGCATGTATACGAACATCACCGTTGAGTACTAGCGCATCATAGGTCATCCCAGGGCCCGGTAGGAGCGTGACTGGTGAGGCTCCTTCGCACTGCAGGTATCAGTGCACTCCGCAAACATACGACCTCCCGTCCTTTCCACTTTGGCCGCAAGCGGCCACCACCCGCCTACACAACCTGTTCAGAGGCTGTCGGCACAGGTAACTGTGACCGCGGAGGCGTCGTCACCGGCGAAAGCAGCAATGATTGCATAGGGGCAGCGTCGGTGATATCATAAAACTCTGCCAATTATTAAAAAAAATCCTGACAGAAAGATTAACAAAGGTCTCATGAAAACAGCATTAATAGGAGTTGCGACGCGATTTTGATACGAGCGGAGCAAAAGGGACATTGTTTCCGTCCTTGGCATTCACTGTTAGCGCTCTCCACACACCGGAGCAAGAGAAACACGTATAACGTATTTCAACTTGATTTCGATCTTTTCGGCGCCCAGCATCTGCAAGCCAGCCCCGTCGCAACGCAAATGACGTGCGAACACTGTCACCTAAACATCGCCGAAATCGCTACCAGAGCGGCCGGACCACAATAATATCGTTATTTGCGCATACCAACAGCAACTAACAGCTGCCGACAGAGTTGCTGTCCCTACGTGACCTATACGTTCGACAGTGTTGGCACGTCACTATGATACAATCCCCTCTAAATCGATGCCGAAAGTAGTTTAAGGCAGCCGTATTAAAAATATATTGATCGCCTTTATACTCTTTTTAAAGTTCTCGACTTCAGTGCTCTTATTTCGATCAATAACAAGAACAATGCCTAAAATTCGTGTCAGCACTCGTTTAGGAAATGGTTCTTCCAAACAGCGAACGGCACGAGTAAAATTGTTACAGCGGCCGATCACGAGCTTTGTTGTGAAGGCTAAGTTATGCGATTCCAGCAGTATAACTATCAGCCGCAGCCAGGTTAGTGGAGAATGGCGCAGTTTGCGGTAGGAGACAGAAAGGGAGGGGAAAGGGGGGGGGGGGGGGGGTGACGACAAGTTTCCGTCTCCGTGTTTGACGCGCTGTTTCCACACTCCTTGCGGAGGAAACGTTTATTTTGGGAGCACTCGAACACCACCGAAACAAGAAAAAGAGGACGCAGCTTGCGCCAAAGGCAGAAGGACAAAACATAAAAACAAGAACGAAAGGAAGTCAACAGCCTCTTCCGTCACTCACAGAGTCGTCCAAAGCTGCAGCTGATTCGCCGCCGAAGCCGCTGGATCCGACTAAGCCCAGAACTCCGGTCCTTGAGAGCACCGCCGTCTGCGAAAGAAGAGATGCGCGCAGTGTTGTTGAAGAAGGCCGCCACGCTATAGCACTGCGAAAACAGCCCCCCCCCCCCCCCCACACACACACACACATACACTCCTCCGACAGAACCTAAACGTCACAATGTATAACGCAGAAACGACGTTTCGGCGATTCTAATGCACTAAATGAGCGCTTCGCCTAAAGCACGCTCATGCGCACACACAAACCCACAGAGATCTCGCAATGAGGAGGGCGCGAACGCGTACCGTAGGGTCGCACGCGCCCAGGGACCGGCGGAGTTCTGCGCAGCGCGGCGGCGTGGACGACAGGGTGGAGAGAACCCGAAGACTTGTATCCCTCCGCTGGCTGCGCATTCCATGCACTACGACGGACTGCTTCAACGGCGAAAATGCGATTGCCAATCTGCCAGGGACAACGAACTGTTCACAGTTCACAATTCGTCGTCGAACAGCACAGCCTTAACAGCAGCAACAAAGAAACAGTGGAAAGGGGAAAGTGGCAAACAGGGGCGCGGGGCATGTTGAAATTTTAATTAAAAGATAAACAGAACAGGCAAATGGCTCAGTCTGACTGCGGAAAGTGGCGCCCAAACAAGCGTGCTTTCGCAGTTGTCACTGTCAGATGACTGAGGACAATGCTACAGGTGTGTCACCCCGGCTTTCGGTTAGCGTCGTTCGCCGCGCCATCGATAACAGTATAGCCGCGCGCTGTTTTCGTCTACGCTGGAGGAGAATTTCCAGGACACTGGCAGGCGCGCAAGTATTCCCCTGTGTTCGTGTAAATACTGGCATGATACAAACACAAGGAAACCTGCGCGAATCAGGACGTGACGTTTGTTGCATTCACAAAAGATGCGCGGCATATCGCCAGAGGTATGAATTTGTTTTCACTATATGCAGTAAAACTCGTACTACATATCCAAAGACATACTACGACCCGTTCCTGGAACGCGTACTATAGTTGGCTAACCGCAAGAATTCTGGTAGTACCTTTGATCTTTAGTTTGGGCTCTTTACGCACAAGAAAACTTGTGGAAATTAAAAACAAAAGCAAAAGAAACGGGAAAGGTATGTCAAATTAAGTAATAACATTTTCTGCTCGTAAGTAATAACATTTTCTGCTCGCTGGTTTTCAATTTTACGTCGTTTACTTAAACTTTGCTAGTGACGTCTTTATCATGTTACAGAAAAAAGAAAAAAGAAAGTTACGTGCTGTTTCCAATGAAATGCGAGTCAAAGACTGAGGTACGGTTGTAACAAACAGAGCTACAGATACGCACACTATACGGTCTAGTAGCAGCTTCAGGGAAGCAACAACGTGATCCTTCTTCTTTTTCTTTTTTTTTTTTTTGGGGGGGGGGGGGAGGCAATTAGAATACTTTTCTTTCTTCAATGCCCCTCGTGTACGCGCCCACTGCCAAGCTTCCGGTGCATATAAATAGCACAAAGCCTCTCCCGCCCGATTCTTGACATAACTGGGAAATGTTGGTGCATTCGGCGCCCATTGCTAGTGCTTAGTTCAAAGCAACAACTGGGACACGCAGCCTTCTCTCATTTGCACTACGGCACAGTCGAACAGGCTTACTGAGAATCTATTGATTGATTTGTGGCGCTTAACGTCGCGAAAACCAGTTCTGATTATGAGAGACGCCGTAGTGGAGGGCTCCGGAAATTTCGACCACCTGGGGTTCTTTAACGTGCACTGACATCGCACAGCACACGAGCCTCAACATTTTGCCTCCATCGAAATGCAGCCGCCGCGGCCGGGATTCGATCCCGCGAACTTCGGATCAGCAGCAGAGTACCATAGCCATTAGACCACCGTGGCGGGGCAAGCACGCAGAGTCTGGAGATACGCGAGGCACAACTGCGGCACCGTACTATTCGCAGCACTGTCCCGAAACTACGCGGCAGCGAGGAATTCAGCAAGAGAGCGAGCACGCTAACCCGATTAGCAGCGCGTCGCTCGGGCAACGCTGCACGTGCAACCTAATTATTCAACGAACTAAGTGCAGCGCCGCACCTATTCGCAGGAATGGTGGCCGCCAACGCCCGAGAGACGGCAGGGAAAACAAAAAAAAAAGGGGGGGGGGGGGGGGATCGACAGGGCGCGCATCGTGGTGCGGTGGGCGCGAGCTTGTTTCGACGTCTTACAATCGGGCCACTGAGAAAGAGATGTGCGCACCCGGAACACTCGAGAAACACAATCAACTCCCGAGGACAGTCGAAAGCAAGTCAGGGGTATAAAAATTAGAGGCTACATTCCGTTTCATTACATTTTTTTTTTTCTCCTGACCCTGGATAAATTACTGACGTCGACATCTGGTTAGCACCAAACCCGAATACTGAGTATGCGCGAAAAACTAAAAGACCTATAAAGAGAAAGTTTGCTGTAGGCAGACTCAACATTGTTCTCTATTCTACTTTGCGACCCCTGAACGGTGAAAACGCTTTTGCGCAATTAAGGCAACACAAGCAAGAGGAAGAGAGAGAGAGAGAGAGAGAATGTACGTGAGCTCTAGAGAAAGGTGTGGCCCAGCAGTAGACCGCCAAGGAAAGGCACGAGGACGCGTGCAGCGTTATTCCGCATGAACGTGGTCAAACGCGTTATTAATTGTTATCTCTGCGAGCCGATTGGCGTGGTCCACTGCTTCTTGTTTTCAAATGGATCGTTCCAAACCCACGTACCGCGACCGAACAGAACAGCTGGAGTGGCTTATCACCGCTGCTACGTTTCGTTCTTCTTTCTTGCTTTTATTCAAAATGTTTTAAAATTTTAGCCCGCCAAAACAGCTGTCGTGGCGCGTATTGTCGTGCGTCGAAAAGAATGAACAATGCAAGGCCAAGGGCGTTCCATACGTTGGAGGACGCTTACGCTTCGTCACTTCCGGCATTCGCCACCGGCATGCATGGTTGGCTGCAGCACGTGAAACACGGCCTCTGGGTACCCATGGAAGTACACAGCAATGACGACCGTGAATGGCGGCTGAGGGCGGCGGATGTGACGTCACGTGAACACTATGCATAGCGCCATTGAGCGCCGTTCGCATCGACTTCTCATACAACACTCACTAAAATTAGTACCTTCTCTACAAAAAGCTGGAATTAGAGTTTCCTAGTAATAGATCTTTGTTTTCTCGTGCGTCAAACTACAGTACGAGCTACCATGCGTGTAAGCTTTAGTTAAACCGCAGTTTACAATTTTTTCTAAAGAAATTCATTTTTGTTCACTAAAGCACCTGCATGCACCATGGCTGAGGGCTTGTTGTTGTTATGTGGGGTTTAACGTCCCAAAACCTGCTCCGATTATGAGAGACGCCGTAGTGGAGGTCTCCGGAAATTCCGACCACCTGGGGTTCTTTAACGCGCACTGACATCGCACAGCACACGGGCCTCAACATTTCGCCTCCATCGAAATGCAGCCGCCGCAGGCGGGATTCGATCCCGCGACCCTCGGATCTGCAGCCGAGTACCATAGCCGAGTACCACAGCCGAGTACCATAGCCGACCGTTTTACACGCGTCATATTGTCCACATATTTCAGCAGCATTAACTGTGGCGTAATTGCCTTATTCTTCGCATCAGAATGATCTTCACCACTTCAGCTCTTCTTAATGTTTACCCGAAGCGCGAACGTGTGCGTGCATGCATGAAGTGTACATGCATGGACGCGTACGTGAGCTGTCATCGTTATGCAGCCACCGCCGCAGTCGATTCATTCGCAAAGTTTTGACACCCGTAAACAACGCTCGAGATTACAGATATGTCATATGCGAAGGAATACAATTTAATCACATATATACGTGGACCACTCTAACATACCACTAAATTGAACTACACCAGTACTTTTCCCATAGAAATACAGCGGCCACGATCGACAATAGAGATTGCTCCTTCGCGTGCTCAGAGAGCCAACTTCCGCCGAGGTGGACCGTCGCTCTGCGCAGCTGCACCCTCGGCAACAAGCTCTGGGCCGGCGCTGAAGCAAAACTTCACCGTCCCCGCGAGAGAGATCTAGGCGCGATCGCTTTACGAAACCCTGTAGGACAAAATATAGGTCGTTCACCACCACCACGAAGCGAGGCTGCGTTACGAGACTATGTGCATATACACAAAGACATCTTCCGGAGGAATGCAAAATAATAAACGAATAACGGAACTTCTACGAATCATTTACAATAAAAACGCTGTATAAAGCTAATTTTAATAGACATTAATACAATTCTGAAAGGCCGTAAACTGCTGTTATAATGTGGGGGGAAAGCTTAGCATTTCGGAAAAGACGTAACAAGGATACATGCGTACGAAGTGCCCGAACTACATCCTCGGGCCGTCATAAGATTTCGTCTGTGTTCCAATTTTGGACAGCATCGTAGACAGCCTGCCTTGACAGCTTCAAAGACAGCTTCGCGTCCTTGTCATCCGAGTAATGGAATGCGCCCGGATGACGTTTACGCGACGAGAGGCCATCTCGCGTCGACAAAAGAAAGCTGAAAAAAAAAAAAAAAAACACGCTCACAATTTTCGTTCACTTTGCTTATCTCGTGTTCCAGTTTGCGAAAAACTCAATGCAGCTCACATTAAGCGCGGAAGCAAGCGCCTACTTGCCGTCTACGTGAGGAATGGAATGGGACTTAAGATGGCCGCTGCTACGTAGCTGCCTATTTAGCCGTCTACCGTGAGTATTGGAACACACCCTTCTAGACTCACTCGGTGCATGGGACAATATCGGCTAACAAAGACTGCACGACGCTGTAAGAGACCCAGCCGCGTGCCTTCCTACCTTCGAAAATCATTAATCTGCGAATCATTAATAATTACTGTGAAGAAAATTCGATTTTTGTTTGCAGAAGGTTCGTCGCAGCAGTATGTAGCCGTTCAATTGGGAATGTTAAGAGTGAGGTGGGAGGGACCGCACGAGGCGCCCTCCCCTCTATTTTCGTAACTGTCGCCTCTTACTCAACCCCACGTTGCGATAACTCTTGCCCAACAAAATTGGCTCAAACCAGCGGTGGTGCTGTGAAACCAGTGACGTGACATTAACACACCGGCGCTGATATTCGAGAAGGGATAATTATTTTCCTCCACTGTAATTACCAACCTTTACGGGACGCGGCAGACCCACCAAGGACGCAGAGACGACGAAGACACGACGGCTGTGGTTCGTAGTTTCGCTACATCGCGTCTACACTGTCATAACAGTGCCCAATTAATATATTTAGTCCATGCAAGCGATTTGAAATCGGGTCTCGAGAGAAAAAGAAGGTGACTGAATGACTAGGTGATCAATTCCTTCGGTTATATCGAAATCACAGCCGCTGGGACTGTCACAGTAGACAACACGATGTCGTACAAAGGCAGCATTGGATGCGGCGAGTTTTCTCCATTTATTCTTAAGCAGTGACTAGAGATATTACGTGCACCGCTGGAAATAATTTTCCATGTAAATGATTGAAGCTTTGGTGATCAGTCGCCTCGCCTACCACCTTCCGTGCCAGCACCTCACACAAAAACAACGAGATAACGCTGACAGTCTAATCAGGAGCACTGGGGCTACCTGTCCGCACGCACACTACCCGCCTCTTACAGACCGGCCTTTATAATACCGTAGAAGAAATTGTTGAGGCACACAATAGTAATCAACTCCAGCGGCTGTCGCGAATATTGGGCGATACCCACTCCGAACTTTGGGGTGCGAGTCAAGCGTCACTGTCCTGGAAAAAAAAAAAAAAAAGAGTCGAGGTTCCCCATTTCTGTAAAAATCGCGGCACGCATGCAACTGAAACCTTTGGCACGACACATGAATTCACACCGTTATAAGGGTCGAAGCAGGGAACGGGCCGATTCATATATACGCGACGCTATCAAAATCGCCAAGACGTCCTCTACGTCGACGCCGCGGTCGGTCGGCTCGAGGGTACGGCCACAGCTGCTGCCACGACCGGAAGATGGACGCATTAATATCTCTGTCTCAAAACAGCGCGCACCGACATGGCCGAGGGGGTCGCATTAGCCTTAGCGGTAGCGTATGCGGCCGCGTGCTCCACCATCATAGAAATATGCACTGATTCCCAAAGTGCACTGATTCCCAAAGTGCTTCCCCACACGCTGACCATCACTTGGGGGTGCCGCTGCATGAGTGCGCCCCCGGAAACGAGCACGTTAATGCGCAGGTTCGAAGTCTTCCTCTCCTGACCTCGGAGGACCACTCACCCAACCCCATCGAAAAACCAGGGGAAGGAACCTACACATACCACCAGATTACAACATACTACAGGAACGGTCGACGGGAACTACTTCCCCTCACCCTTCGCTGGCTCCCGATCCCCCATCAAAGTTCAGTCTGGCGCCATATCCAAACCAATGCCTTCATTTCCCCCTATCCGGCCCATTTCTTTTACCCTGGCATCCACAGTCCGCAATGCGCAACCTGCCAGGGCAGACCTCTTCCAATGTTTGTGGAGCTGCCTCAGGCCGATGGCGGTATGAACCGATGCCCAACCCTTCCCTTTCCTCGTGGGCCGCTCCTCGGGCCACTTGCTCGGATGACCAGTTATCCTTCCATCCATCACATAGCTACATACTCTGACCTCTTAAAGCTTGCTAATGTCGTTCCTATACACAAAAATGGAAACCGAAGTCATCCTGAAAATTACTGCCCTGTATTTGTTTTTATAATGCCATTAGTAGAACACTTGAAAATCTCGTTGTAAAGCGGGTCATGAATTTCATAGAACGACAACCGGTGCTGACACCTATTCAAATTGCAGCGCGACCAAGACGAAGACAGGAGACACATGAATGACACAGACGAGCGCCTTCATGTGTCTCCCGTCTTCGTCTTGGTCGCGCTGCAATTTGAAGAGTATGAACCAACTAGCCCAAGTCCAAATTCTGCTGACACCTAGCCAGCATAGTTTCAGGAGTAAGTGCACGTTGAGTCGCTATGTTAAGCACACACACACACACACACACACACAGAGCGAGAGAGAGAAAGAGCAGTGTTGTTTGCTTTTAGATCTTAAGTGTCGCCAGTGCTTTGATGTGTCGATTTTGAGGACGATTTACTTGGCTCTTTTTCACAATCAGCTGTCATCCTGTATTGAGTCACGGAGCCACACGTATTACTCTTAAGTCCACTGGCAATGCTGCAGAAGTAAGCAATTAGCTCTCGTCGAGTTCAAGATATGCAGCCTCTACCAAGCTACTCTTCAACAAGTTTCAAACCATGTCTCTTACCTTGCTCACAAACTATAAAATAATTACGGTGGACCACTGTATGCCTAACAATTGTCCACTTCACTGCTCATAATTTATGTCTTCTCGGATTCGAAAACGAGGCTGCAAAGTCAGCAACCTCTTGCAGCCGCTTATAAAAAATCTGTATGGCAAAAGGCGGCTGTCTATCGTTGGCTTGCACTCAGTTAAGTCTTCCTGCGGAAATAAAACAAAGTAAGCAATCTTGTGTAAAGCTAAAACAATTACAAAGACCTGTATTATTGTTGAACCATATTTAGAGCACAATATGTCAGCTACTTGCTTATTAAACAGACAAACCGTTAAAACTGCTATTGTGCACATATGTACCACTTATTTTTATGTATGGATAAAAGCTAGCATAGTGCTAAGGATCCAAATGTTCATCACTTTTGTACTTTTCGCTTAATAAAATTTCAAATTAAAAATTTAAAGAGCGCAAATGAAAAGAGGCCCTAGTAACCCACTATGCTGTCGGTGCTTGCCGTCGATGTTAATAGGGCATTAAATAGAAATACTATTAAGTTCAACCACATTGACAAATTAAGCTTTCGTTATAACTCGCCATTTTTTGCGCGAACCGATTTTTGAACGAGAAAACGATGAAGCTGAGAAAGTATAGAGGCACCAACTGTCATGCGCCGTGGTACCTAAAATATGACGCCGCAACATGTATTTTGAGATTGCTCTGCTACTGCTACGAGTTACAGGGGAAAGGAAATGACATATATTCTGATTACAAAAAAAAAAAAAATGCCGTAGGACAGAGCTATCGCAATCTATTACGGCCTCGGAGATCACTACACAGTATTTCCAACGAGTTGTGGTTTCGGTTAGCCGCGCTGACCACGCCCGTACTTTCGCTTAATGGAACGTGTAATCACAACCGTTCCATTTCACGGCGCTGTAGGCGTTGCGTCACGAAATGTATTGTCAGCTTCGTTACCATTTGGCGGCGGTGAAATCGGCAGTGGCTATTCGTGGGAACTTTCAAAGCGAGCCGGTGAAATCTGCAAACTGTAGCGCTCCCATCTCGGACGCCAGCCGATTCCCAGAAAGCAACAGCGGAGACAGTGACGTCAGGTCCTCCGTTTTTTGGGCCGGTGGATTCAAATGGAGCAGCGGCACCACAGATCTCCGGTGGCAGTTTTCGACGAAACGAATTCATAGTTTTTTACGCAGATACTAGATCAATCTATCGAACACATTTGCTTTTAGTGGTCCTCTTACTGAAATTACATTAGAGAGCGCGCGAATACGGCCTTAACCAAAATGCGTCCCGCATTCGTACCGTCAATAGGGCTTACTCCATTACACCGAGCTGAGGATAGCGGAAACCAATAATAAACCATGCATGTCGACGTCACTGTGCGCAGCGTGGCACCGCAGTAAATAAACAGGCACACGGGTTCGTGCTGTTCAGGAACCGAACCTCATCACTTATGCATTTCACTCATATAGAGAGGGGGTTGCAGGCAACCCGAAGCTTCTACGACGCACTTCTTGCGCACGACCACATGAGGAGTCCGCGTTGCCCGAGGCCACATGAGACGGTTGCTGCAAAGGAAGTGTCGTAAAGAAACAAAGTATCTACTACGCCGCAACGGCAACTGCGTTCGAAACTGGAGATGGGGGGGTTCTGTTCCTTCCTGTCACACGCGGCGGTATTGTGCGTTCTCCCGCGACACGACCGGTGAAACGGTGGCCTTCCCACCACCTACTTTGAATTCTTTCCCGCGGCGGTTCCCGTACCACGGTAGTACGATTTCTGTCGCGGCTTTCTCCCAAGCGCCAGCGTAGGGCTGTTCGCCGAATTTCCCTTGCCAGCGCGCACTGGCACTCCCAGGACGAGAGCGGGACGTGAGGCCTGTCTCTGACAGCGCTTCGACCAGCCCCAAAAGGCAGCCCACGTTTCAGCCTTCGGGAACAAGTTGAGCAGGCATCTGAGGCACGCTAATAACGCTCCGCGTCAGCAGCACACGATGTGCTGAGCAGCTGAGCTGTGCGCCGACGCCAAGCGATGGTGACGCGAACACGGCACCTCTGCCAAACTAATACAAGCTGACGAAATAATGTAAGTCCTCCGATCAAAACGCCAGCAAGCCAGTGCGAGGCATATTAAATCCCTCATAAGCAGTGCGTTTCTATCTGCTGCCGCCCATCTTTGAATACTCACAGATAGACAATTGCAGAGGTTCGAGGGTGCGTGCATGTTGGATAAAAGGTGGTACCTAAAAGAACTCGCGTGATGCAACTTAGACACCAAGTTTCCAAACTACTTTTTTTTTTTTTTGGCCTTCGTAATCATCGTACTGCGCAGAGAATTTTCGAAAGAAGTTCGACAACTTTTTTGTCTCTATCCTCACTACGTATATTAAGCTGCTAAATAACACGGAAGGTTCAAACAGGTTACTACTAGGACTAAATGGCGGGACCAACGCACGAATAATGAATTCTTTGGTTTCACTTGCCAGAACCACGATGTCATCACGGATGCTGTACCACGGCCGCTACACACACGGTGCAGACCGCTGCGTCGCGCCGCCGCCAATGGGACAGCGTGTCTCGGCCAAGTTGACAGTTGCGGCCGCTAGGGCGCTACTGCTCGGGGACAGATCGCGCCGCGTCTGCCGTACAGCGGCCGGAGGCCGGAACGATAGAGGCGGGCGTCGGCTCCAGATTGGACTACCCCCGCTTTTTTATTTTTGTTACTTGGGTTTTTTTTCCCCGTCATTGGCTATTTGGATGCGTTTGGGGGATTTCTTGGCTTTGATACGAGCACTTGTTTCCCAGTGCCTAGAGATCTTTGTGAATCTGATGCATACATGTAAACAGTTTTCTTTCCTTCCTTCTCCCTGAAGTCCTTTCCCTGTCCTTTTACGTGCGTTTACTCGTTAACAATGCACTGCTGACCGCGGCTCAGGTGTCAGCAGCTTTCGCCAGACTGTTACGGTGATCTGTAGTAAAGAACTAACGCATTCCTTCCCTTCATTACGAAGTACTCTAACCGTCGTCGAACGGCCGCTGAGGCGTTCCCTCTCTCTGCGGGCACTTTTCTGGATGTAAATACAAAGGGTAAATGAACGTACCCGCGCAAGGGCTCAATACGCCTTGCATGATGTCCAATCATACGCATAAAACACTTGCGAATGTAACGCCGGCTCACAGGAGCATACTTCTAAAGCACGTGACACCGATGGCATAATGAAGATATGGATTAAATTTCCGATTATTTTGCTTACTTTACCAACCTTGTTTCCGAAATTCTGTATGTGGCATTGTGGTGGAGACCTTTGCCGATCAGTTCTTCAGGATGGGTATGTCTCAACCAGCTACACGCACGATAACGTGTGGTACTCATTTTTCCGTGCATGCGCTTGCCGTCATCTAACTGTACGAATCGCTGTTCTATAGTTGCGCAGCATTTAATTTACCGCTTTACGTAAGCTTTGCAGAACACAGATTCCAGAATATGCGTTGGATATGTTCCGCAGAGCCTTCCACATTCGTTTTAAATAATAAAGGAACAATAACTAATACTTCTTTATATTGTCTCTGTTTGGTTCTCCTTTCCTTTGGCTATGATCCTTACATTGCGGTCTAACTCCAAAGAGAACAAATAAATCAACTACCAGCAAAACAGCATAAGGATACCAGCAAGTGGCATTTGCTTTCCATTTCTGCTATCCGCAACTTTTGCGCGCTCGTGCACTCCGAAGCAAACGGCACACTTGAAGACATTCAAGTCGCGCAATTAACTGCATACGGGAGGTTCTCTACATAAGACCGCTTTCGAGAAAGCAGCGCGCGCCTTTTGTATTTTTCGTGAAGCTCCCGCCGTCATCACCATCATCAGCCCATCTTATGTCCACTGCAGGACGAAGGCCTCTCCCAATGCTCTCCATCCTTTCCTGTCCTGTGCGACCTGATTCCATTTGATGCCTGCGAATTTCTTAATTTCGTCATTCCATCTTACTCTCTCTCCTCCACGGCTGCGCTTACCCTCTCTTGGTATCCATTCCGTCGTTCTAACTGTCCATCGGTTGTCTAGCCTTCTCATCACGTGACCTGACCTGGTGTAATAACAATAGGTAAGATCGGTGCTACCTGTGGAATGCCTTTGAGAGATGGGGTGCGGGTGGAGGCTTACGCGTCTATGCTGGGTAACCGAAGCACCTCCATACTTACATACGTGGCTTCTGCTTGTTACTAAAAGACTGACACTTTTTGTCGGCTGCAGCTGCAATTATGAACTTCCCACAACTTCAACATTTATCATGAGGAACAGCAGCGCTAAAAGCACGAGCTCGTCTACAGCCTTCGTGTTGTGTGCTTATTCTTGTGTGCTCGCGTTGTTAGCGCTGCCGTTCCTCGGGATGAACTACCACCAACCCGCCCAAGTTTCTCTCCTGGTGCACCTATATTCACTTTTGGAGTCCAATGAAGGTCTGTAAAATTGTGCATACAAGCGCGTAGCCAGAATTTTTTATCTTGTCTGTATGTGCGTGAAAGATGGTAGGGGGTCAACTTAAGGCCAAGCGCTGAGGGAGGGAGGTTATTGGCAGCGAAACGCCCATCGGGAACACCGGCAAGAAAATTACGCGATAAAGAGAAAAGTTTTTTTTTTAATGAAGAAACTCACTTCAGGTGAGTTTCGTAATTGGGGAACGATAGAAGTTTTTCCTGTAAGAATTTTATTTAGAGCACGCACGTACAGTAATATAAGTACTGATAAAATATTTCAGTCAAGACGTCTGTACTTCCTCTTACCGAAAGAGTAGACAAGCCGTGTGCCCCTCTCTATTTTCTTTGTGCCCTTGTGTATACATACATGCATACCAGATGATACCCACTGAATGGAAGTGGGCCAGTCGGTCACGCATCGAACATGCAGCCGTCTAGAGTTGTATCGGCGCGTATCCTAGAAAATATTTCCGCACCTGTGACAACGTGTTGGCATCTGCGGTATTATGGGCACCTTTAATGACGAATTCGAAACTCTGCATGTAATGTGCAATTGTAAAGCGCATTAATTTCGGCCTTATAAGAGACACTACCGCGCGTACTGGCACAGTTGCGGAGACACTTCTCCATCACCAGCCGTACCTATAGTCACCGCAGGGTGGTCCCGTACGGAGCAGCAGCTCTAGACGATGGATGGATGGATGGATATTAGGAGCGTCCCCTTTATAACGGGCCGGTAGCCCGCGGGCCACCAGGCTCTAGCTTTATTTTATTTTTCCTCTACAAACATTTCTTTTCCCCAATTACACATATTTTCACAACTAATTTTTCTCCTCGCCAACCTATTTTATCTATTATCGTTCCGCTGTGATGTAACACTCTTACCCGAACTACTTTGCGGTTCTGTTTGCTCCATACTTTTGCGCCACCAATACTCAAAGCGCCTCTTACTTATCTCTATCGCCGACATGTTCAGCTTTCCCGTGCTAACCCTGAAACCCATGGCCTCCTGTAGGGTGTCCACAGCTACACCTGGGTGGACATCTGTACATTCAATCAAAATATGATCTGGCGTCTCCCTAGCTTTTCCAATGCACGTACATGCATCCCCTTCTTGATTGGATTTCGCTCTGTAACTTCGGGTTCTCAGGCAACCGGACCTTGCTTCAAACAGCAAAGCGCTTCCCTTTGAATTATCGTAAATTTTTTTTAACGATAATTCGCTAAGCCGCCCCCGAACAGCGGCGCCACAGCGGACGCGCGGAGAACTAGGCGCGAGACGCGCTTTCGGCGGCACGCAGCGGGCCGCACCGTGTGCGTTCTATGTAGCGGCCGTGGCTGTACTGGGGGCATTATTTTGGACCAACTGGAGTCATTTGACGCGTTGAAGCCGCGGCCAGGTTCGGAGTATGCAGGGACTTTGGTTAGGACCTGCGACCAGGCTGGGCAGTGAAACGCCACATAGCCATGAAACTAAAGCCGCGGCTCCGCATGATCGACGCACGTGCTAAGACGCACGACTTGACTGTTCTGGAAGCGTGAACGTGGCCCCATATGGGAGAGAAGAGAAAAAAAAAAAGGGGGGGGGGGGGCACGAAGTGTCCAGTTTTTTTTCTCTTTTTTTTGACATGGCATACCGTTCCCGGCTTTAGACCTATAGCTGTCAAATATATGTGCATGGAAAGTGAATTGATCACCTTACGTAAGTGTTGAATCACGACGACGCTCTACACGCAGCGACGCGTATACAAAGCACAAGCCTCCAGTTTCTCAACTGTCCAACACCCACACCGCCTTGTCTTTAATCTTTACACCAAGAACAAACTAGCGGTCATGCCACACTGGGGATAATCCCTCTCTCGGGAGCAGGGAGTCGAGCGTGCTAAATGGAAACTTCGAAAACACGCGTCCCACACGCGTGCACCAATCTTCGGAGCTCCGTCGGCGCACGATATACGGTGTCACACACCCGGCTGAGCGCTCCGCTCGGAGAGAAGCGGGCCACGCGCACAAGAGCAGCTCGGCCACTTAGAGGACCCGAGACCCGACACAAGGGTCCCAATCGAAGGGCTCCGGAGCTTTATCGCCACCGGCCAGGCAGGCGACGCTAACGCCATCGATCACGGCATCCAACACGAATCGGTCGATGGTCCGCCGCCCGGGACACGCATCGGGAACAGCGTGTGTGCCGAGGCATTACGCATGCGGCGCGCAGGGACGGACAAACATTACCACTGAGTGGAAAGAAACTGCGAGGCACCAATCAATCAGATACGACCGGAGGACGCAGCCACAAAGCAAGCGCGTTCAACAGTATATAAAACACACGGGAACTTTCCAAACGAATCGACGACGTCAGAATTGCACGTTCTGCGAGCGTCACGCAGGCGCAAAAAACTGCGTAAACAGTGGGCCGCCTGCTATCTCGCAAAGTGAATATCGAACATTTTCGTGTATGCACCAAGTTTATTAAACAAGAACTGTGCGGAGAGTCCCTTCGGTTAAAAAAAAATAAACAAAAAAAGCTTATTTGGGCTGCATCGTACCTCGAGTACGAGGAATAAGTATGAAAGATCTTTTCAGCTGTCTGGAGCACCATAACAATGAGCATGAAGAACGTCGTGAACAGCGCGTCACCAAATGCCCGTATTGTGGTTGTTGAAGGAAAGCAGTGGCGGCAAGGAGCATGGTCTGTGTTGCGTCACTTAGAACATATAGTTTCGAATAGTGCGTTCTCGAATGGACTAGCAATCTGAATTCAAAACATGCGCAAACTCGCAGTCAGCTTGGCGTTCAACGACGTCAGGAAAGCCCTTAAGATAAACATGCGGCAGATGTCTGTCTTGCTGAATTTGTTTTTACGCCGCACATAGCGACGAGTTTGCGTAGAGAAAGAGGACACAAAGAGGCGGCGACGGGAACGAACGGACACAAACGCGCACACATATCTACACGCGGCCCCGGTCTAGTGGCTATGGTACTCGGCTGCTGATCCGAGGGTCGTGGGATCGAATTCCGGCCGCGGCGGCTGCATTTCGATGGAGGTGAAATGTCGAGGCCCGTGTGCTGTACAATGTCAGCGCGCGTTAAGGGACCCCAGGTGGTCGAAATTTCCGGAGACCTCCACTACGGCGTCTCTCATAATCAGAATTGGTTTTGGGACGTTAAACCCCACAAATCAATCAACCAATTATCTACACGCGGTATATACGTATATACACTAACATAAGGTTTCAAAAGGAGACGCCGACGACAGAATCGTAGCATAATGCCGGGACCGCGAAAGCAATATTCAGATGCATAAAAAAATTGGCTCGCTGTTACTCGGAGTGGATGAGGTCGGCAGAGC
This sequence comes from Hyalomma asiaticum, assembly GCA_013339685.2. NCBI lineage: Eukaryota > Metazoa > Arthropoda > Arachnida > Ixodida > Ixodidae > Hyalomma > Hyalomma asiaticum. The sequence goes on from CM023481.1 coordinate 332,423,953, forward strand.
CTGCAGCGACTCCCATCAGACAATTTCAGAGGGGCATCTCTCTTCGAGTCAGTCTCTCCAAGCGCTGCAAGTTGGCAGCGCACGCTTATAGGCCGGCATTCCAGAGAGCAACCGTCGACTCAGGCATTTCCAGCGCTTGATGGAATCCGAAAGAAAGAAAAGGAATGAGAAGACAACGAACGGCTAGATGCCTTTCTTATTCCTTTTCTCTCTCTTATTCCGTCTAGCGCCCGAAATTCTCGAAACGTATGAATTGCAACTAGCCCGGTCAAGATTTCAGGAAAAGGTGCAAGAATTTCATATGCTGCGTTTGACGTAGGGCAACCGATAATGATGACTAATAATATGTAGCGATTCTGGAAAGCATTGCAGACGCAGCTAAAGAAGAGCCCAAGCAACGGAACGCACCCGGTGGCCGTTGTCGACAAGAAAAAACGAAGGGGCCCTCGCGTTATCACTGTATTTAGCTGCTGTATTTGGTAACGGCTGGGTCTTAACGTGCCAAAACTACGATATTGTTAGGAGGATAACAGCAGAGGAGGGTTCCGACAATTTAGCCCACCCGGGGTACGGACCTCTATGTAGGGCCTTTACACTGCGCTAAAGTTACAAGACACACTATGTTGGGGAAGACGTACTAAAGGGTCCCTGAAACGTTTTTTTGACATTGCGTCACTGATTAGGCAACACAATTGCGAAATCATTCGCACCATAAATAAAGCGAAGCACAATGCGCTAAGGCAGCTGTGGGCTTATTTCTGTCGCCTTCCTCCTTACCACTGCTGTTCCTCCTCAACTCGATCTGCAGCGGAGTGCGCGCTAGCGACGACAGCGCCTCCCGCGTCAGCCGCTCTGCCGAGCCTCCCGTAGTGACATAGCGCCCCGATATCCTCACTGAGGTCGCCGCCTCGGCAGTGCTAGCCCTCTGTAATAGAGCGCCGGCGACTCGTGTGACGCCGCCAGATGCCGCGATGATACCGTTGGCTGAACGAAGGAGTACGTTGTAGAAGCACGTTGTTCGCAGCTAGGTTTTGAAAATTACGCGCACGTCACTTGGGAAGACCGTGAAGAAACACACATGCACGCACACTGCGTATATATGTATGTATATATGTATATATGTATGATATACAGAGACTGTATATACGTGTGAAACTGCATATATGTATGATATACAGAGACGCGGCAAGACGCGGCAATCCCAAGCTTCGAAAAGATATCGGCCAAGAGGAGAACGCGAAACGGAGTTGTACTCCAATCGACTGTAATAATTTTGCAACCGATCATACTTTCACTACTCCAAACCACACAAGTCGAGAGTCACTCGCGTGACTGGAGGCGGTAACGAGGTTTTGACACACAGTGCTGCACATGCTGCCCGTTCATATGATTCCCCTACGAACACGCCATTATACATGATTACTTAGGAAGTCACAATCGACGCTACCGCAGTATGAGGAGGAGTCGCCACCACGGCGTGAAAAGATCTACAAAAAATTCAGGAGTCCTTATCCTATAAGGTAAGGGCTCATGAATAGGATAAGGGCTCCTGAAACGGAAAATGGGGGCAAGCGAGGCTAGGCGTATGCGCGCCTGGCCTTTTTTTTTTCTTCCTGGATGTCCGTGTGTTTTTTCTCCTTTTCTTTCATGCTTACTTTCCTTCTTTCACTTTCGTTCTTTCTATTTTTCCTGCCTTTGGTAGAAAATTCAAGGGAGCCATATGGCTCCAATAAGTTCACATCTTCGTTTGCCAGCGTGCACGCGTTACGGGCGCGCACAATGTCGCTTTTCACCACCCAAATTGTTTCGCGTACGCGACATAATGCCGGCACTTGCGAGGCGTAATAAGCTTCCCTTGAAAAATGAGTTTTGGCAGCGCCGGTAGATACCGCACCGTTACCCGGGCAGCTGGCGTACAACGATTCGAAAACGCTTTGTCCAAGTAGCTCGATGCATGAGGTAACGCGGTGATGATGACAGTGAATAACGTAGGTCATGCACGCTAGAATAACTACAAGTTTTAAAATGTCTTAAAACGAACACAACCGGAATTACGCCGCGACGCAAAATTGACACAAGCAATGAAGTAGAGTACAATGTTCGCCGCAATATTTAAGTGCTTGCCTGGTTCACTTGTACAGGCCGCTCACTTTTGTTTCAGTGGTATCGCTTCGAGAGAGTATAGAAACGTAAAAGTCAATAAAAGTCAAATAAAAGTCAAAGTTTAATTCGGTTAAACCAATACAGTCCTACCATGTTTGCATCCCCCCCCCCCCCCCCTTCGTTTTGTTCCCTCCAAACTCCTTCCGTAACAAAGAGCGATAAAATACTCGAAGTAGCATTCCACTTGTTATTTCCACTTGGAAAACAGATATTGTGATCAGGAAGTGTACCTTTCTCTTTCTTTATTTTTAGGAAGTTCGCTCAAACTTCAGAATTTGCAAAATTGGAGAAAAAGTGTATTGAGTGGCCGAACTTTTTCCTTTTTTTTTTCTTCAGGCATACATTAAAAAAAAAAAACTAGCTCTAGAATCCTTGTTCTGTGAAAGCTGCTCCTGAGCTTATTTTCTTAAAAATTGTGAATTGTTGGCAGGAACGCCCGTTTGTTATTTTATCCCCTCTAGTTTGAGATAGCTTATTTCTTACGTAGCGAAACAGGGCAAAAAGGCATGGCAAAGAAGCGCTTGTCCTCGTCTTTGCTATGTTCCTTTGTCCTGCTTCGCGCAGTACCGCCCCCAACTCTTAAGATGACCTTAGAGTTCACTTAAGTGTTTTCAGTGGCGCTAGCTCATACAGATTGTGCACTTTTGGTTGACTGAGGTAGACATGTACAGTATTTTGCGTGGTTTGGCTCATAACTCCATATAAAATGCGGGGATGTGCTAGACGTTATTTATTTATTTATTTATTTATTTATTTATTTTCTTTATTTACCTGAGATAAACTCGTATATCCAAAGTGCGCACCCACCTCCATCTCATTAATTGCAGCAAACCTATGCTCTGGTATTACGCCTGACCTCATGCAACTCTAAAGGTTGTGCTTTTTTATACTTTTATTTTTCCGGGAGAAGGAGGGGAGGAATAAACGTTTATTTTCGAAACAGTGCTCCGAGAAATGCCCGGTGCCATACCATGTTTGTTTATTTTATTTTATTTCCGCAACAACGCCCATCCTGTCCTGAAGTGAATCGGAGGATGTCGCTATAAGCACCAGCGCCATAAAAGCACGCCACCGAGGCAAAGCACGGAAGCGCAATGAGCATGCATCACGGCGCAGTGATATCACCTGCGCCAACGTGTCGGATATTAAGCGATCATTTAATGTGTCAGTCGGAAAAGAAAATCCCCGGCAAGGGATACCAAAAAAAAAAAAAAAACTACACCATCTCCCGCTAAAGGGGACCATGAGGCGATGCCAAGCAGCACGGGGCGTGCACACCGCGTTTGCATCGGTTTGACGCTAGCAGACTCTGCCTGCGTCAGCGTTGTCTCTCGCGGGCGAGGGCGCGTTCTCGTTCCTTGCGAGCTGGTAAAGCGTTCATCGAAGAAAGAGCGTTTCCATAGTCAACGCGCGCCGTTCGGAGAGGACGTGTGTGGAGAGGGGGAGTGGAGAGGAGGTTTGTGGAGAGGGTTTGCGCATGCGCAGTAAGGGTGTTCACGCCGTACACCCACCACCGGATTGAACTCCACCATAAGATGCTTCGCATCTAAAAGCGGCACCCTGAGGATTCAAAAGTGCCACGAGACACTCCCACATTAGAGAGAGTTCGCGCAGGTCAAAAGACGGAATGCCGGTATCGCAGATGAACGAGCCCCGGTGAACGAATGTGGGGTCAGTGCCGCGCGAGGGCCGCTCGGAGCACCGATCATTCATCAGAGGTGCCGAACGCGCGCCACACATTCTCCGCCGTAGTATTGGAAACGAAATAACGGCAGTGGCTCGGTTACTATCGCGCACCATTCTTCCGAGGCGGCCTGCAAACGGACAGCGCGAATGAAGGCGTGAGCGACGAAGGCGAAACTGCCGGACTATATATTCGCCCAAAAATACGGCTAGGAAGAAGCGTCGAAGAGGAAAAAAGAAAAAAGCGTATAACCTAAGGTTTGTCGTGGTGGCCTCGTCACCACAGGCGACCGTAAGCCCTTGAGACGGCAACGCAGATCTGGATGTTCGGGTGGGAGCGGAGGAGCAAGGGGTTTGAAGGTTGTTCAGTGTGACTGGGTCCTGTATGGATTGAGCCTGTATGGTAGTCTTGTAGCCTGTCTCAGGTTCCTTCGTACTCCGACTAGACATTCCGAATTGTTGTCAAAGGGACACCAAAGTGAAAAATGACTTCTTCCTCGTATTTACCCAGCACTGCTGTACAATATCAAATGTGCCACGCTTGCAGGAAGACGCTTGGTGAGCTAGAAACAGCGCAAGGAAAATACACGCGGAGACGCTCTGAGGTGGCCCCACTAATACGCGTGATGTCGCATATTTTGACGGTGTCTACATAATTGTTTCTCGCAAAAAAAAAAAAAAAAAACAAAAATAACAATGACATACGTTGTCTTTAGATCTAAGCAAGGCAGATACTAACTCGACGTGCTTCAGAAAATTTTATTGAACCAGCACGTCTAGAATACGAAAAGGACTGCAGTTTGTGACGTCAGGTGCTCTAAGTCACGGCGCGAAATCCGAAAATGATCGACGTTCATTTTATAATCTAACATCAAAACCCTATACGTCACAAAGAAAACTCGAAATACTCTAGTAGGTTTTATCTTTCACACTTACGCATTATCCGCGACTCGCACCCATACATTATTGACCTCCCTAATGAAGTTTAGTTCTCAAGACTGCATCTTTCTCTTTCATGAGCTTCGAAAGTCCACCCATTGTTCCCTTTCCTAATGCTATTCGCTGTATTTCTTTCGCAGAACAATACAGCTGATCAGATCTAATGATTACAGCTGGCTAAATAAAAAGCCAAAAATCAGCCGAGCAATAAATTACAAAGCTGCCGCGCCGACGAACCCCAAGCTGGCTTCACCCAGTGCATGCGAATAGAAGGCAAGAACAACTTGCCGGAAAACATAAAAAGTCGCAGCAGAATACAATATCCCCCACCAGGTGCGAATACAGGATTTTCCCCAGAGGTGGGTCCGATAGGGGAAGTATGATATCCAAAGCTGAATCTGGGGCATCAACACCCAGAGAAATCGCCGCGCGTGCTTTCGGATGAAAGACGGCGCATTTGACACTACTAAAAGGTCGCCTTATATGGATGCTTCTGAAATAGTTCTTGCGGCATACAATAAAAAATTAAAAGGGGGATTCCCTGACCCCCCCCCACACACACACACACAGCATCGACCTTCTCAGCGTCGACATGTCGACATTCAAACATGCCTAACATCTGCCGCGACGCTCAAATCACACTGTTGCATGATGTCTCTGGCGCTTCCTCTTCGCTGAAAGGTAAAATATCGACTAAAACGAGATCGCTTCGGACGGAGGCGACTCCACGAAACTCGGCGCGGCGGTCGTCCAACAAGACGGCGCCGCCACGTGGTGCAAGAAGCGAGGCTTTTCATGCACCGCCTGATGCCACACCGCTTGACGACAGCACAGCCTCGTCCCAGCGGATCGGATCGATAGCGAGACCACTGCCAAAGGAACGGGCGCCTTGAATGTGCCACCACTGCCCGCCTTATGCTACGTCCGCGACAAGGGGGAGAACGCCGCACGCCTCAACGAAACACGCAAGGAAAATTCAGAAAAACAAAACAAACAAAACAAGAGTACCTAAAACACCCAAACGTCTCCCAATGCTACGTACGTAAGCACCTTCGTGATCATCATTCCCATCGTGATCACAATCATCGTGATCGTCATTCTCAGCCTGTTCTGTGCCCACCGCAAGACGAAGGCGTGAGCTCAAATTCGCTTTATCTCGTGCTGACTCCATTTCATTCCTGCGAACTTCCCGATTTCGTCATTCCATCTAATTCGCGTTTCCCCTACCTCGGTATCCATTCGACTGTTCTAGCTGACCACCGTTTATATTTTCTACGCATTACGTCACCTGCTCAAGGCACCTGCTTGTTTTCTTATCCATTCTGCCGTCGTCGTGTTTTGTGACGCTAATCCTTGAACGGCAGAGACCACTGTCATGCCTGTGAACTTGTGGACTGCAATACTTGTAAATAATCCCTAAGAAGGGGCGTGATAATGTATAGTTAGGACATATCGTTAAAAGCCGTGTCAAAGCTTCGGCTCAGTATCTGCAGTAAGCACGTGTAATAGAGAAAAATAGGTCCCGAATTATCGATTCACATTCCGATCAATTAACTGAAACATCATTCGAAACTTTCCTTTGTCCGGATTATTCAGTTAAAGGTCATACGCCCTCAAGCGCTGGCATTGACGCTTTCCTTGCGCAACAAGGATGGAGTCGAGGGATCACAATGAGAAGGCGTGCAAGACACGGACACTAGGGAAGAAGAGTGGACAGACGAGGTATGTGAAATTTCCTTGCACGCCTTTTCTTTGCATTATGAAGTCTAACCAACAACTAGCACAGCTTTCTGTCTTCTTCAGTCAAGGGACCCGCCGTAGTGGGTTTAGCGGCTATGGCGTTGCGCTACTATGCGCAAGGTCGCTGGTTAGGTTCTATAGGACACGGACTGCCGCATTTGGAGGTGGCCGAAGCGCGAAATACGATCATGTACTCAGAGTCAGGCAATGGAACCCGAGTTGTCGAAATCAACCACGAGTCCCACATCACGGTGTGCTTTATAAACTTCAGGTGATTTTAGCTCGTATAACACATTCGAAGAAAAAGAAAAGAAAAAAAAAAGGGGGGGGGGGGGGGGGGGACAAGTTCTAACGAAGCCCACACAAGAATACGCTGTGGTAAAGGTCAGTTCTATTCATCCTTGTGCGTGCGTTTTCTTTGTTGTCCCCCTCTCAGCTATAGAGAAATGACAGACAGTCGAAGGCATCTTCGGTGTCTGAAAGATTAATTTAACTGATGGAGTTCTACGTGCCAAAACCAGCCATGATTATGAGGCAAGCCCAGTAGCGAAGGGCTCCGGAGTAATTTTGGCCACCAGGGGTTCCGTATTGAGCACCTAAATCTAAGTGCACTGGTGTTTTTTGTTGTTGTTTTTTTAATTTCGCCCCCATCGAAATGGGGCCGCTGTCGCCGGGATTCGACCCCCCGACCTCGAACTTTGCAAGCCAAGGTGTTTGAACGAGGAAGCAGGCTCATTAACGCAGAACGAAAACACGCGCAGCCCATTTTAAAAGTGTTGACGAATTCAAAGACGCCTTTTCTGCAGCTGGCATAACGGTTAATAAGCAAAGGAGCTCTCTACTGCAAGATTTAACGCCAGCAACCTCCTTTGGTTCCGCATATGCGAGCCTGAATGTCAGTTTGCGCAGAGTGTCGATCGAGGTATATGAAACTGTCGATTCAATCATAACGCGTATTTGCGTAAAAGTGTACGTACTTTGAGAAATCTTCGGTTTGATTTTACGTTTGCAGTTGCGCATGTCAATTCCTAAATAAGGTTAAGATCATCAACAGCAATGGACTACAAACGAGTCCGCACATTACAAGAGAAAAAAAAAATCGAGCAGGGAAACAGACTGCGAGAAAGACGTATGCGAGACAACGCTATGATACGAAGCTGATACAGCGGGCCCACCGCTGAAGTTTTCACGTGTACAGTTCCGAACGCGTAAGCTGCGAGCCAATCACGAGCTACGCTCCATGACGCTATGTTTCCTGGCTAACAGCTCACTCTTTATTAAAAGAAACGAGAAGGAGACGTTACAGTACACTGAACTCTTTTGTCACTTTTTCTTCGTACGCCTGAACCAGTCAGGCGAACTTGGCTGCAAGTGTTTCAGTGCGGCCCAGTGGATGCTATGGTCCGTCGAGTAAAGCGTTGCTAATAACACCTATACAGGCAATGGTGGCAAAAGAAGCCTTACAGTCCTCCCTTCCTCCCTCATAGCAGCATCAGTTGTATACCAAAATTCAGCACGTCGCCGTTCGCAAAGAGGAGAAAGAAAGAAAAGAACAAAGAGAAAACTTTGGAGTGAGGCCGACAAAATGCCGCTAAAATCGACTGCCGGTTACAGGGCGCGATACGCATCCGCGTCCTTTGTGCATTGTGCGTGGCGTGCGCCCCTGCATTTCCGCTCGCGTAACGGCCGCGCCGCCGAGGCTATTGTGGCACAACGCATAACCGCCAACTTCTACACACGAACAGGTGCGCGCAAATGCGCGGCCCGCAGTTCTGGGGTAGCGCAAGGTCACGCGCTTAGATAAGTTCAGGGGCGACTTTGCGACACTTTTATCCGAATGAAGCGCACCGTTCACAATGCTCACAGGATGCACGCCAATACAAGGCACTGGTCACACACAGTCGACGCGTTTTCGCGCACTAGCTGCATGTATTAACTATTCCTCACGAGCGCGATATCCCGAACGGTTCGTAAAGGTCTTTATTTGCATGCAAAAAAAAAAAAGGAAAATACCGAAGCTAAGTGACGATAAAAACATGTTTCATTTTCCCCTATAAGTGAATTATGCACTGTCAGATCACGCTCAATGTTTTGAGTGAAAGCAGCGAGCCTGATCTCAGTGGCGGCACGTCATCGAGCGTTCTCTCCGAAACGTCAGACCGCCGTCCCCATAAAACGAACGTTAGCGACGAAAGTGCCTTCACCTTACCTGTGTGGTTACGTGAGGGCACTCGGACCACTCTTCGTAAAATGAGCTCAAGCGCCGAGTGTAACCACACGTGACCGTACCAAGGAATACTACTCCGTGCTGGCCCTCGATGATTGGTCACTTCTGCCTTGACTGGCAGTGACAGACCAATCAGAGAGGTCCGACACGGAATTGCATTGCGTATTCCTTGGCACGGTACAGGCCGCCAAGGCTACATGCGCTAATAAACGTACAGCTCCGGCTCTTCCCAAAATTTCAACATATTCGTGCTTAAGCCGAAGCGAAGAACGGTTTTTCTAATATTAGCAAATTTTCTCTTCTTTTTACCAAAGGCATCGCTATGGGGCGGAGAAAACGCTTGGTAAGCTAGAGAATCCGCAAAAAGAAAATGCAAGTGGCGACGCCGTTGAGAGATTACCGCACTAAATACACGTGAGTGACGTCATACACTATAGACGGCGTCTATACTATGGCCTACATAATTACTTATGAACAAAAGAGATATACATTGTGTTCTAAGGAAGGCAGGCTTGTTTCAGACAATTTAGACAGCCACCGTAGCGAGAATACGAAAAAAAAAAAAGTGGTTGATCCCTCTGTCACAGCAATCGGTATAACCCGAAAGTGAAACCTGTCTTAGCGAAGTTGTCGAATGCATAAACGGCAATCTGGCGAATCGAGGGGAAGGAGGTGGGTTGAGTACTGTGAACATGTTACATGCAGACATCAGCGGTATACATCGTCACGGCACAAGGAAACCTCGACAGTTGCACACGAGGAAACGTTCTCGTACGACTCGCATTTCTCCGGAGACACTGAATTGCACGCGCCAGAGCCCTGCGCAAATCTGCGATAAACGAGGAGCGTTCGCAAACGGTGACACCTTGCAAGCGAAACCGAACGGATTGTCAGCGGATCGTTTTGTGAAAACACAGGCCACTGCAGCGAAAGGCCAATAATTTGCTTGTCGACGGCCGCCCTTGCGTTCCTGGAGCAGTGCGCGTCGCAACTGACGACACCCGGCCACGCAAGACACATTTTGTAACGGCCGCGTTCGTACGTTCCCCGAGGAACACGCCGTCATGACGCCGACACTCCCCTAACTTCAGCGGCGGTCAAGGCGCGAAGACTACCGAAGCGCTGACTGCTGGCGCGTAATAGCACGCCAATCAGCTTCGCTCTATCTATCGTTCCTAGATGACGGTAACACCGCAGCCAACCTAAGCGAACCAACAGTGCAGTATCAGGGAGGCGATGTTAAGTTATTTTGCTTGTTAAACACTATGGTTCATTGTACTAAACACTATTTTAATCGGACAACAATTAGACGCAACTTGTAAAGCGCTGTAGCGAAGATATAAGGTCTATCTGTTTCCTATAGAAGAGAGAGAGTGAAAACTTTTATTGACCGCATGCATGATCATTCCCTATGGAAGCAATGTTGCGGCGGCGTATCGGTAAAGCTTCCAGCTCCTCTCGTCGGATCCCGGGTGAATGTGGGGTCGAGTCCGAGCGGGTTGAACTTTTTCACTGAAACGTATATTCATTTTTTTAGACATCCACTTCCGTTACAGAAGTACGTCATTCATTTCTAGGTGGACCCCGGCATCAAACGCCTCTGTGTTAAAAACAAATAGGTTTCGTGACGTCATCCCCTCCACGTTTCGGCGCGGAATTGAAAGATGAAATTTTGAGGTAGTCTCTTCTAGTATGGAACACAAAATTAGAAAAATCGGCGATAATAGCGTTCCAGAAAAATAATTTGTGAACTTAAACCACTTCAGTGTTTCATTTTAGCGCCCCTTTAAAGGGCAACTCCGGCGATTTTTCATTGCCCACTGATTTCAACCAAATTTTCATTACATGTTCTCGGTACTACAATAATTTATGCCAAGTCAGGTGGTTGCAAGTCATTTACTTTTCATGAAAATGAATTTAAAAATTTTTAGCGGGCTTCCATGCGAGCATCCTTGTGTTTTTGACGTCATTACCTGCAACGCTGCCTACCCGAGCAGGCGGGCCGTCTAAAGCAAAACGGCGATAGTTCAGCGCTCAAATCGTCGCTGTCAAGTTCAGAAGAGCTCAATACATCGTTGGATGACATCGTCACTTCCATTTTTGCTGCACCAGCCCTATTTCTGATGGTGGGGAGGCTGTGACGTCATCGCGTACGCTGCACGAGGCGTTTACCCGTTTCGGTTTGAAAACATCGTTCATTCAGTTATTTAAAATTATTGGTGAGTTTCTGACCAAAGTGAATGACTGTGGATGCTTCAGGGCTATCAATACTATTACAAAATAGCGATATGAGAATGTGGTGGAAAATCCGCCGGAGTTGCCCTTTAACGGGGGGCGGCACATTGTCAAGCATTTCCAGCACGCATGCAAGGTCCACTGAACCTACAGATAGCTCAAACAGTAACGTGCGCGATTTATTCCGTCAAGTCCCATTTGGTTGAGCTGTAAACTAGGTAGCGAAGCTCTGCACCTGCAGAGAACGGAACGATAAGCTCTTCAAGCGCGCAAGCACCTGCTCCGAGTTTTGACATGACTTTGGCCAGGCAGCGCACACTGAGGCACGCTTTAATGACCCAACTTCGGTGCATTTACATTAGTCGGGAGATCGGCCAACTGCCTCTCGTGCTACACCTGGCTGAGATATGCGCTAAAGCGGAGCTAAGCAAAGTCCCGGAAGAGTATGGCCAGAGATTACATTGGCTCAGCCGCTGTTACGTTATTGGGCCACTCTACTTCCGACATGAAGACGTGCACCAATGCCGACGTTCCTTTGCACCAGAAACGTCAAGAAATATTCAGGATTCACTCCGAAACAAAATAATAATGCTTCGGTTACATTTCCGTACCGGTCAAAAAAATTTTTTTGCGTTTAGTTTTTACTTCCGTTCCGACACACTGCCGACACGCATTTCAGATACAGGTGACTTGGTAATAATCGATTGGGCTCGTTGTTATGAATTTTCAAAGCACTTATATTAGTTGCATCACACTGTCAATAATTTGCATGTTTACAATATATATTCTTGTCGTTTGATCTGTATTTGAAATTATTGTAAGTATCTGTATCTACTGATATGTTTATTTGAATAAAGACATGTAAGAGAAGCTACTCTGTATTTTCATTTGAAAAGGTACAAATGCTCCTAAACTCGTACAAAGAAAAATCTGCACTAGGTTGGACAGATAAATATTCATACAGGCTGAAGGTCCGAATATATTTGTAACCGTTTATTCTGTACCCATTAAATAGACATTGACATCAACATCATTTGTGCCAACAGTAGCAAAGCTAAATATTAAAGCATTCTCTTTAAAGAAAAAAAAAATGCTCGAGCCAAAAAAGCGTGTTTTGACAGCGCTGCGTTCCTGGTAACACGAGCGTGGCGCTGCAGCACATTGCGCCACCAAACAGAAACATAAGTGCATTTACTTCGCACAGTTATTTATGCGCTCTCGGAATTACCGGACGGTGCTCTGCATGTACAAGGAGTTAAACATTGTGCGGTGGCTTCAAAACTGGCGCCGCTGGCTGCTTTTTCTGGCCGCCGTTTTATATGTGCTAAGGCAACCCCTGCTGCTCGAATGTCATAGCTGCCACAGAGAACCCGCGTTATCCGCTGTGTCCACACAGCGTTCGAGGTTTGGTTGAACTACAGTTCGGTGCCTGGATGCCGCCATCATCGGCCGCGCATATTTTCAAACTTTCTGCTGAGAGACGTCAAATTGAAACAATTACATGCAGTGGAGAGTACAAACCACTAAGACAAGACAGCACGAGATAGCGCGCGCCGGCTCTCGGAGCAGAGTGCACAAGGTCATCACAGCAGAAAAGCGAGAGTTGCACGTACACAATCACAGAAGGGAGGCATAGCGAACGTAAACAAAAGACACCGCGATTTCGTACGTGGCTTGTGTTTAACGCGCATCAAAATTACTACAGGTCACCGTCAACCTAAGATGTATCACGTAGATAACAAGCTTCGGAAGAGTACGGCCAGAGCTTGCACTGGGTCGCCCGTTGTTACGCCTTTTGGGCCACTCTTCCGACATCCGTTCTCATGTGGTGGTTAGTAAGTGCCACAGCGTAGCAATGCCCATGTGCCCTTAGCATGTACGCAGGCCATCCAGCATGCATAGACGATACGAAAATTCGCTTCTGCATGGCACTGCTGGACAGTCAAAGGTTGACACCATCTGGAGGATATGTTCATAAACAGTGCAACGTTGCCGGGCATCTACGACCAACTTCATCGCATCCCCCCCCCCCCCCTTTCCCGATCAGCGGTCAAACCACTGCATTTACTAAATATGCTTACTAAACAATTTGCAGTGTGCAGACAGGGCCCCCGAAATTTCTGTCAAGTTCTGCGCGCCATTCACAGTGAACTTGAAATGCCCTTAGTGCACCTCAATGGCCACAGAAGCAATGCAGTTATACAGCTTATTGTCACCTCCGAAATGAGTTACATATGAGCCCTGTACTGAAGAACATTGAGATTCCCATAATAATTACTATCATCGGACACAATTAACTCAAGTATGCAATGAAGCCCCTCCCAAGCACTGACAATGGCCAGCCACTGTTCCCCCGCAAGGCTGCAAATAGTTCGCATTTCAAACTTTCCATGTAATCAGAATAACGAGACAGTGCATACAAAGGATGAGTGCACAGATTTAGATGTTTTTGTTCATTTATTAGAGTGAAACGTGGAAAGCCCAACTTCTGTTGAGCTGCGAGGAAATGTTCGCAACTCAGAAAACCCGGCACACTCCACAACCGCTGCAAGAGTTTGGACTCTGGCTAGCAGTGAAGTTTCATGCGAAAGGAGGGCTCGGAAGTGAAATGAACTGTACCGAGGCCTTCAGAAGAGGGAAACACACGTACTCCATACATTTATAAGAATGGAAACTTGAGCTAGTTGGTATTTGTTCATCTAAAATTGGGTGCAGTGCTACACGAACACAGACAAAGAAGATGATGCACAGGACTCGTGCTGCTCCAGTGCATCTTCTTTGTCTGTGCTCTTGTAGCACTTCACCCACTTTAAGATGATCCATACATCTATGCCCCTGTCTCTTACACACCTCGTTGCTTCTACCACTGAAAAGACTCAACAGCAGATGCTCTGAAGTACTGACGACATAAAACACAATGCCATTTCGAAAAGGGAGCATGATGATTTCGTTTGCGTCTGTGATTGGCTGGCGAAGTAACACTGACTCGCGCGGTCCGCCTGCCCTTATTGCCAACTGCTGCTTTTTTTTTTTAAAAGCTTGTATCCTACTACAAAGGGAACTCTGATGCTAATGTCCACAGAAGCAGCAAGCATGTAGCACCCCAGCCAGTGTGGGAAAGTTGGATAGTGAATGAATTAGCCTAAACTTTGTTGGCTTCATATAAGGCTTTTTGATCAGAAGATCGATCATGTCATTAGGAAGCGAAAAGGACTGAAAGGTACATTCACAATTTATGTACTGTGCATTGCACGCAGGCATACAAGATGGAGGCTGTCCATGCAATGAGCATCATCTTTGTCTGCACCTGTCGCAGCGCTTAAAAAAAATGACCCCCAGCGACGAAGATGCCATCCTGATGCTTGGTACATTCGAGCGACATCGTTCCGGTCGAGTTATATGAACAATATCAGAGGAAGGTAGGGTCGTGGTGTCATCAAAAGGATGAACCTTACAGGTCCCTTCGGTCACTTGACTCAAGGCAAGTGACCGAAGTGAGAAATAAACATAGGGAGAAATAAACATCTTGCAAGGGCCAACTTGCCACGTCAGTGTCTTAAGAACAATGCCACCAAGGGTGTGAACATCACGTTTCCTAAGAGATAGGCGTACAAACGCACATGTCTCTACAGCTCCAGCGATGGTATTACGGACGTATTCTGATGGTGTGTCTAGGATGGCAGGGATGACCACGTAATGAGATAGTATGGAGTATCATTTTTTACAGGATAACATAAGCGATGGCATTTTACGTACCAAACCATGATATGATTATGAGGTAAGCCCCATAGTGGGGGGGCTCCGGAGCAATTTTGATTACCCTGGGTTGTTTAATGCCCCTAAATTATGTACACAGGTGTTTTTGGCACTTCGTCCCCCATCAAAATGCGGCTGCTGTGGCCGAGATTCGATACCGCGACCTCAGCAAGCCAACACCCTAACCACTCAGTTACCACGACAGGTCATCCCAGCAAGAGTAGACTCAGTAGAATCATAGCAGGACATATTACTGGTGAATGGGGTGAAGGGCAGAACGGCACTCCAGCTACAGTGGTCGAGAAAAACGTATATGGTGAGCATTTCTGTGATAGTTCTATCAGGATATTTTGAGTGGTCATTGGTCTGAGGGCGAGAAGCGGTTATAAAACTGCATTTTGTAGCCCATGATTGCAAGATGGCTTGGAATAAAGGCCCCGGTTGGTAAGGGGTTACCACAGCAACTGCTATCCACTTGTTTCCACTGGTCAATAGATGAAAATGGGATCAAGGGCAACCCTAAAGAATTACTCTGGTACACCTATGGGCTGAAGGCGCCCAACTGGAAGGGATGCTGATCTGTTACACTGCTGAGAAAAGTGGCGTCGCAATATGCATTCCCCTTCATGCCAACGTCCTACAGGTGCAGTGTGTTTTTGCATGGTTAATGCAATGGCACTTTCCCCTGAAATTTTAAAATATGAGTGCCGAAATGGGCTTACATTGGTATCTTTAGGACTTATAGCTTTATATGTATTGCAGTGTGCTAGCTTTACAGTGTGCTTCAATATTCTAGTACACTATACCAGCTAGTAGTGTGATCTCTGTGACCATAACAAGGAAATGCAATGTGCTGACTTAGAATAAATAACTTGAAATAACCTGCAAATTTGAAAACAATACGAACAGGGGCATAGATCCAGCATGAGAACTTGGTATGATGCATTATGAAGTCAGTTTCACTTGACAGCACATGAACCTGTCTACACCGACATTTTGGAGCTTCGCATAGTTTAATTTTCAGTTTGTGCTTTATTTCCCAGCCCCTATGATCATGTCAGCGAGAATACACTAGTTGGTTTCACAACTGAGACAAAAACAGCAAGCGTGAGGCCCCATGAAACTCCTGGTCATACTCCTTATCAGTCCATTACACCATAACAAAAAGCTTGTTTTTAACCTCTCTCAGAGCAGAGGCTCTTTTTAAGTTTTCCAATTTCTCAAAAATGTGTAACACATCAATTCTGTTACTTATGATTTTCTGCACTCCTTATGGGTTTTGTGAAATTCTCAGTACACACAGAGAATAGCGTTGAACTGCAGTTTCCTACCACAAGTGCGATTATATTTTCCAACTGCAAAACTGTGTTTGCAAAACAAAAATTGGCTCTGGCTGACTAAAATGTAATTTTTGGCTGAGTACTGATTTTAGGTTATTCGACAATATTTGTTGGGACACTCGAGCTTTCTACATGGCACCAGAGATACAAACATATATTTGTATAACAAATCCATATACTTTACATGCAAAAACAGTATATGATGTCATGAAAATGAGATGGAGCACCTGTGCCAATTGTTTTAGTGCGCACAGGTGACTCCTGTAGGTGGTTCAGTTTTTCTTTTTCCCCCAGAAAATATATTGTATTGGCCCCAAAGTCTTTTTGCTGTAAATTACTTGTTCAGAACAGCGCAGTGCATTAAGGACAGTAACAAAATGTGCTCTATATATCTCTGCAAAAAAGGATTTGTCATTTTGGCAGAATTATGTGAACTGTGACAACAAACACAGTTGCCTACCTCACAATTGGCAATAACCTCTCTTCATATTGAAGCACAGTTACCAAGTGCTTCACAGGTGACTTTCCAGTCGAGGCACACACAGAAATCATATTTGCACAGCTTTTATGGTGCCTTAACACCAAATTGATAAACCTTGAAAATCAACTACATGATTACATGAATGCGATGCCAGACTTTTTTTCTGGCGAAAAATCATGAAAAATACTCTGTACGAGACAGCAAATCTTAAAAAAAAAAAAAAAAATCCGAGATGTTTGCCAAGACACCAAAGGCACTATGCAACAACCATGATTACGTCACGATGCATGAAATTGAAACCAGCTTTAGAAGGGCTATTACAAAAAAATTACAAAGCGTTCTCTGAGGCTTTCTGGCATTTTTTTTTTCTTTTCTTGTTTTGTTGCCTGACCTTCATGTAATGGAAAAAGTGAACACTTGAAAATGTGGCAGCTAACATCTGCGGGCACCAGTCAATTCTATCAACTGAAAATTTAGTTTCACTGCACTTTTTAAATATTAAAAATCATGGAAAATGTGTGCTGCACAAGAGATTAAAAGAGATTGCTACAGAAGAAATAAAACCTTTCTTTTTTTTTTCATTCAAGATTTTCAATTCGCCAAGGAAGTTTTGTGGTGTTTAAAGAAAACAGAGTCTGTGTAGAGCAGTCTGCACTTGACCGCTAAACATGAGTACATGAACTATTCAATGTTCACGTCGGACAAGAATGTGGCAATTGTTGCTAAGAATCTAGCCTGTGGATCTGTGTCAAGCAATGACATGTCAAAGCCACCAAGCCATCCCAGCAGGTCTTACAAGGTTGGAACGAAACTGGATGAGAAGCTCAGGGGAAGATGGAGGGTCGAATCGATGAATAGATCGCTAAAAAAGATGAAGAACAGGAAATGTCGCAGGATCCAACGTTTCGACAAGTGGACTTGTCTTCGTCAGGACGGTGCGGTCGCCGTCCTGACGAAGACAAGTCCACTTGTCGAAACGTTGGATCCTGCGACATTTGCTGTGCTACATCGTTTTTAGCGAACTGTTCAATGTTGGAACGGGTAATTAGAAAGCACAGCAATCGAGCCTAAAGGATTTCCACGGGTTCCGAACAATTTCTGGATGAAACTGGCGCTATTGAAGTGGCCAGCAGCCATTCGCCACCTAGACTTACTGCAGAATGTACGGGCGACCTACTACTCCGTGAGCTCTACATAAACGAATTGCGGTAATTTTGCAGCGTACTGCCATAACTTGTATCAAATAAGCCGCATGCTGTATCTCAGGCTTGAAGCAACTTTCAGGCGTCAGATACAGCATACACACGGGATAAGAGTTTATTGAGGGCTCAATTTTCAAGCTATTTCATTACGTTAGCACTGTAATGGGCACCCCGATATACCACTGCTTCTTTAAGCAGTTATTTAGTTACTAGGAAACGATTAAAATAGCGGCACTTCTGTGACTAAATGTGCAATATGTTCACAATGAACGCACATAGCGGCCGCAGTCGCATATGATGTTACCACTGGTTGCTTTCGAAGCAAAACATAGCACAGCTGTTCACGTGCGCAAACGGAAAATCTACGCGGCACCCAAAAGACAGAATTTATCGGCGCACCATCAGTACGACCGTGTTGCACTTTGCATACATCCAGTGTGCCCTGCCAATATGCCAAGACCTTTGCTGAAAGGTCAAACACAACACGTCGCTGTCAGTTTAAAAGCCGACAACACACTCTGCCTCCACGAACACTCGAGTTCAGTTTAGCAACTGTGAAGCGAAAGCCAGTCCAAGAGCAGGAAAGGGACAGCGCTTTACACTGCCCATGAACCCCTTCACGATTAAATACACGCACGCGCTTCTGCCAGCAAAACTTTCTTCGACACTGCTGATCAGTCCCCCGTGTTGTTTGCCAACAGATATATGGACTCGCAGCTCTAGGCCTAATGTCAATACAGATAAAATGAGATAATAGCGTGCACTCGACAGATAAATAGACACATAAGTGCTCACCTTCTTTCGTTGAGGGCTTCCAGTTCTTACTGCTTACGGAGAGAGACATAATGATGCAGGGACACGCCTTCCTGCATGGATTGAAGGCGCGACCAAGAGACTACCGCGACCGCGACCACAGCATGTTGACGCGAACCCCGTCGAGTGGCTTGCTAGCCTCGTTGACCCGCGAGCGAAAACCGCCGGCACAACCGAGCGGCTGCTACTGCTGCGGAACGGCCGAGCAGCGCGCTGTCGTCGCACGTCGCTGTTGTCGCTGCCGGTAGCACCATTGACAGCGGCATCAAATCTCTGTCGATGTGACTAGCACCCGTAACAACGTCAGGCATCCTTCTCAGCGCCAAAATAACGCTTGTATTTGAGAAATGTCCAAAGGGGGGAGCGAAAAACAACGCTTGTGATCAGCACCAGAGACACCATCATCCTACTTAAGCGTCCACCATGGGCGGCGGCGATCTGGTAAGTAGGATAAGCTTGCGTCGTTGTGACAGTACTACTGCAAATACTTGCTTATTCTCTTCTTGACTTCGAAGAACCTCGTCGCTTGATAT
The DNA here is from genome assembly GCA_013339685.2 of Hyalomma asiaticum. NCBI lineage: Eukaryota > Metazoa > Arthropoda > Arachnida > Ixodida > Ixodidae > Hyalomma > Hyalomma asiaticum. The sequence continues at coordinate 332,443,065 of CM023481.1, forward strand.
GTTCATCCCACTGATGTTTCTTCCTTCAGAACTTGAAGAAGTCGTGGCATCCATCGACGCTACGCAATATCGAAAGAGTATGGAAGGCGGAACAGATGCGCGATCAGGAGAAGGCGAAGATCGAGCAGTTGCAAAAAGAGCTTCAGGAAGAACGCAACAAGCAAGAAATGCGCCAGTATGCTGAGAATAAAGGTGTTGTAAAGTAGGTATTTCACTGCCCTATATTATAGCTTTTCTTTCGTATTCATGCATGTGCTTTTAATTTTGCTTTCATTACATACACTGCAGAAAAAAGCAGGAGCGACTCGACTGGATGTACCAGGGAGTTGCTGGTCTGGTGGACAGGGAGCAGTACCTGCTTGGCCGCAAAGTTGACAAGAACTTTGAAATTATGAAGAAAGAGGAGGACGGTGTAGAGGACAAGAACGAAAGTAATCAAATCGCCGTGTCCCCTTTCGGTTTGCCTCTATTTTAATCTATACGTTTTTGCAGATGAGCAGCCCGGTTCTATTTTCACCATGGCGCCTACTAATGCTGCTGTGGACCTGGAAAACAAGATACGAGAGGACCCATTATTTGCGATCAAGTGCGCCACTTTCAACATATTTGTATCAAATGAAAGTTTTCGTTCTGTCATACGGTTGTGTTGAATGCATCACAATCTAAATGTTGTGCACAACTGACTCGACTTTTAATCATGAATAACCAGTAACCACTACACACACAAGCAGTGCAAAATAGGGAAGAGTAAGCAAGGATCGTTTAGAAGTGAAAATAAGTCTTGTTAGTGCACTTAATGGGGCCATGCTAGGTCTATTCTTTACATATTGAGTGTGTGTGATGCCCCGCCACGGTGGTCTAGTGGCTACGGTACTCGGCTGCTGATCCGAGGGTCCCGGCCGCGGCGGCTGCATTTCGATGGTGAAATGTTGAGGCCCATGTACTGTGCGATGTCAGTGCACGTTAAAGAACCCCTGGTGGTCAATTTCCGGAGCCCTCCACTACGGCGTCTCTCATAATCACAGCTGGTTTTGGGACGTAAAACCCCAGAAAACAACAACTGAGTGTGTGTGATTGACTGATTGATTTTAGGGTTTTACATGCCAAAACCACAATATGATTATAAGAGACACCATAGTGGAGGGCTTCAGAAATTTCAGCCACTGGGGGTTCTTTAACATGCACCGACATCGTGCAGTACATAGACTCAACATTTTGCTTCCACCAAAATGCAGGCACTGCAGCTGGGATTTGATCACTCGTGTGTGTGTGTGCAAAAAATTTGCGAGCACTATGAACTAAAATATGGCATGCAGGAGTGTATTGAAAACCACAGCCTAGGAGTTTTCAACCTCCCCCTCCCTCAGAAAAGAAAGAAAATTTGGATGATACCCATTCACTCTGCATCCCAAAAAGGTGTTGAGTTTACATTATTGGATTAATGACAAAGATGATTCAGAGAGTTAATCAGGGGAGATGGTGCCAGTTTCATGTGGCAAGGCGTTAGTTCGACCGACGCAAGAAATAAAACTTCTTTTGGGCGTAGTTGGTACATGTTCCTTTACGATGAAGTTCAGCACAAACAGTTGAGGACAACCACAGAGAGGAGAGACAACAGCAGCACCAGTGTGTCGTGTCTTCTCTCTGGAGTTGTCTTAAATGTTTGTGCTGAATTTCATTGTAAACAATGTATTAAAGATTTCTGCTTTTGACTGCTTTTCTAAAGCAGTAGAAACAAGAAAAATTTGCAGTGTCAGTTGAAAAGCAGAAAAGTAACTATCAAATACAGGGATATTGATTTTAACTCTGGCTGAGTGGTCGGCATTCATTGTAGATGGAAGCAAGCCATGCAAGCAATAATACAAGAGAAAACGAGATAACACAGACATCCTGTGTGTGCATTTGTACACCATAATTTGCGTCTACAATGGGTACCAAGGCAGGTGGAATCTTGCCAACATCCCTGACTTTGCCTCTTCACTCTGTTTTCTTGATTTATATCTTGCTGGCTACGTGACCATCGATGATCGATTTCTCGGGTTTTACACCGCAAAACCACGATATGGCTATGAGAGACGCTAGTGGGGGGCTCCGGAAATTTCGACTACCTGGGGTTTAATGCGCACTGACATTGCACAGTGAACAGAACTCAACATTTCACCTCCATCAAAATGCAGGTGTGGCAGCTGGAATTCGATCCCACAACCTTCAGATCAGCTGCCGAGTGCCATAGCCACTAGATGACCGTGGTGGGGCAGCTAGATAACTGTCATCACTCCATTTAGAATGGGGACACATTAAAGATTATGATTATTATGTCTGAAGGAGAAGGTGCACACCCGTCATAGTACTTTGACATGTATATGTATATATACATAGGGAAGGAAGCATACAGCGAGTCAAGCAGGCGGTCTTGCAACCTTGGTCGTAGGGTGGCGTGCCAGCAGCCAAATTGTCATGGAAACAGTTCCCGACCACTCACTTGCTCTGTATAGCCCAAAGGTCCGGTGCAGTTTGCCTTTAATGTGCTTCTGTGTGTTCTAGCCTTGGTTCTTGCCTTTGTGTGTGTTTTTGTGCCTCTGCTGGAGTCACGTGATGCAATGTACTGCCATCACTACTGCTGCAGCAGTAGCCGTGCCATTGTGCTGCCAAGGACCTTATCGCAACTGTGCTTGACAGCATTAGTAGATTTATTTCAATGTGATGGGATGCAGGGACACTTGCATACAAATGTCAGTACAGATAAAGAGCCTTACTTGACTACAACAGCCATGATTGCACCCTTCTCCTTCACGTCTGCTAGGTAATTTCTCACAGCCCATGCCTTTATAGTGGTCAGCTTTGTTGTAGCACTTCTGTGTCATCAAAATGTTAGCTGTTCTATATACATTTTGTTAGAACTATACAGTGTGTTTCAGTCTTGCAATTTTAGAAACCAACAATCTAGTTATATTGTTACATTTCATCCAGTTATACCATAGAAATATTGTGGTATAGTAATAATTCAGGATCACGCTGCAGAACTGATATTCAGCTCTGACTGAGGAAGCAGACGTTATGGCTCAGGAATTGGCAGTCTTACACGCGTTATCACGGAGTGTGCAATAGAAGTAGGAAGTAAGATCGCTAGACAGAATACTTGTAAACTTACCCAGGAGAAGAAAGATTTGATTAGGAAATGGCAAAGCAAGACATTATGTAACCCAACTGACAGAATAGAACTAGTGGAGCTTTCCAAGTTTATGAGTAAGCGTGAGACAGCTGACATACGAAAGCATAATATGGAGAGGATTGAGTATGCTGTAAAGAATGGAGTGAGCCTGAAAACAGAGAAGAAATGACTAGGCATAGGCGAAAATCACATGTATGTGCTTACAGACAAGCAAGGCAATCTCATCCCAAATAGAGGTCAGATAGTTATAGTAGCCGAGCGGTTCTGCAGAGACGTGTACAGTAGCCATGACATCCAAGACACTACTGAAAGAGAAGTAGCCCCAGAAGAGACATTCCACCAGTAATGACAAAGGAAGTAAAGAAAAACTTTGAAAGTGACCCAAGTAGGTAAGACCTGGTGACGATCAGATAACAGCTGATCTTTTAAAGGATGGTGGGCAGATTATCCCGTTCAGGAGCAAATTATGATGCAGTGTGCGTAATTATGTCAAATCTTCACATGTAATTTCCGTGGCACTCCATATTCCATTACAAGATACAAAATGTTGTATGATAAAATGTTTGTCATACAGTAAATTATTGTAATTAAGGCACAATTATGTATAAATTTATTGCCCCGCCACGGTGGTCTAGTGGTTATGGCACTCGGCTGCAGTTCCGAAGGTCGCGGGATCGAATCCCGGCCGCGGCGGCTGCATTTCGACAGAGGCGAAATGTTGAGGCCCGTGTGCTGTGCGATGTCAGTGCACGTTAAAGAACCCCAGGTGGTCGAAATTTCCGGAGACCTCCACTACGGCGTCTCTCATAATCAGAACTGGTTTTGGGACGTTAAACCCCACAAAACATGTATAAATTTATTCAGAAGTTGGTCATCTTTATTTTGTCTTAAGACAAATCAGAAGTCACTCTTGAAACCAGGTGCAGTTTGTCATTGGCTGTGTTCATTACGTGCCAATGTAGATGACATCCCACTTGCAGGAATATGTTGCACCTTGTAGCAATCTGATGACACATTGAATACGGAGGGGTTTCAATTTATCCAAAGCGCACTGTTTCCTACACTTACGGGGTCACATGTTCACTGAACTACCAAAAACAAGTTGCATACACAATCGCTCATGCCGCTGCTGAAGAGGTTATACTAGAGAAACTGGCAAACTTGTATGTGCAATGCCTGATGACTGCGAGCATACCAGAAACTTGGAAGAATGTGAACGTCATCCTAATACATAAGAAAGGTGACATGAAGAACTTGAAAAATTACTGGCCGATCAGCTTGCTCACAGTCGTCTGCAAAGTATTTGCCAAGGTAATCGCTAACAGAATTTGGGCCTGCTTAGATTTCAGTATACCTAAGGAACAAGGAAACTTTCATAAAGGCTCCTCAACAATAGACCATATTCACACTAACAATCAAGTGACAGAGAAATGTGCAAATTAGAACCAACCCTTATATATAGCCTTCATAGATTATAAGCATTTGATTTGGTTGAAACTTCAGCAGTCGTGCAGCTGTTGCAGAAGGGCATAACACGACGGACACAAGCTGTCCAATGTTATTCACAGCGTGTTTACATAAGGTATTTAGAACATTGAATTGGGAACGGGTGGGTATAAGAGTTAATGGTGAATACCTCAGTAACCTCAGATTTGCTGACATTGCCTTGCTAAGTAACTTGCAAAGCACGGTTACTCAATTAGACAGGCAAAGAATGATGGGCCAGAAAATTAGTATGCAGAAAGCCAAAGTAATGTTCACTGGCCTTGGGCACCACCTATCTCTAACCCTTGGTTTTAGAACGGTGGCGAGGCACCAGAAGTGGCAGGCGAATGTCTACTTATGCCACGTAGTAACCCCTGATCCAAATCATGAGACTGAGGTAATTAGAAGGATAAGCATAGGGTGGAGTGCATTCAGCAAGCATTCTCGGATAATGAATGGCAGCTTACCATTGTCTCTCAAGAGGGAAGTGTATAAAACTGCATCTTACCAGTGCTTACCTATGGGGCAGAAACTTGGAGACTCTTTAGAAGGGTTCAACTTAGATTATTAAAAATGACAGGTGCAACGTTAAGGGACAAGAAAAAAGCGGAATGGGTCAAGGAACAAACTTAAGACCTTAGTTGAAATTGATAAATGGGTCGTGGGCAGGGCATATAATGCGAAGGCAAGACAACCATTGGTTATTAAGGGTAACAGAGAGGATCCCTAGAGAAGGCATGTGTGGCAGGGGACAGCAGAAAGTCGGCTGGGCAGATGAGATCAAGAAGTTTGCGGGAATAAAGTGGCCACAGTTAGCACAGCACCAGGATAATAGATCTATGGGAAAGGTCTTTGTTCGGCAGTGGGTGCAGACAGGCTGATCATAATACTGTGGCATTTAGGGGTAGTGTAAATAAACAAATGGCTAGACATTACACAAGCACCATCATGCTTGTAGTGAGTGAACTAGTGTAAAGGGCATGAGAATTATCTTATACTACAGCATGCATGCATATATGAAATTTTGCAAGGCTGGTAATGGTTGTGTATTGCAGTAATGCCATGCTGAAAGTGTTTATGAAGGCTTATTTTACCGTGCATCGCCTTGTCTACAGTCGTTCATAAAACTGCTCAGTCTTTGTAAGCTAGGTGGTATTGAGCTCACCTTGTGGTTTACAAGCATAATGCAGTAATAGGCACAGTTTGGATTGCCACATCAAAACAGTTTTTTTTTTCTTTTTTTCAGGAAACAGGAAATGAAGACAAAAAAAACATTACTGAGTAATCCTGTCAAAATGAAGCATCTCAAAGAAATGGTAAGTTTTTGTTTGATAAAGTAGCCCATTACATGTAAGCGATTCCTCTAAAAAAAATAAAGGTAATCAAATTACTGTGAGCACTATCAAGTAGGAATAGTAAGTCACAGAATTGACAAATATTTGAATTAATTTACAATTATATTTCATTCATTACATACAAACCTGGTTCCTGTATCTATTATAGCAGTCAGTTCCTTCCGGTATGTTATTACTGTGGTGATGGCAGGTAAGGTTATATTAAGTGCAGCACTTTTTCTGAAGCATATTACAAGGGGTGCGTCCTGGTTTACCAGCACCCCCAAGGCAGATATGCATTGTTGGCGGAACGCAGTGTTGGGGGCATAGAGTTTCCTATTAAAATACTAGAGGGAAATGTGGCGCTAGTGCCTATGGGAGTTTCAAACAAGGCGGTTGAGCCAGCATAGGAATGATGGGCATGACATGGATTTGTCTAGTCTTCGTTCTTCCGGCTTCATTTCGCCTTGCGACTTCAAAAAAATAGGTCGTTTACGACCAAATATTGCACTAAAACGGAAGAATTTGGAATAAATATGTACGTGCGCAGGTACTAGTTCCTTTTTCGTGGTTAGAAAAATAAATGCTCAGAAATTTAGCAATATTGTGCGATATCGCAATGCTGCCTCCTCTGCTTGCGCTCAGATTTAGCAGCGTCCATACAGGTTTAAGTTCCAGATGTAGTTGTGTTCGAACCTAAAATAAAAATTTTTGATCTTGTAAGTGACGTGCTGACATTTTCAAGTATGTAAAAGGTAGATGTGTCTTCTAAATATAACAAATGGGCTTTCGCTCGTTTCTTTTAGTGCAGGGCAAGTGCTCCACCGTATTTTTACAAACTGTATGCATGGGTCAAGCCCCTGCGCGAGGCCGTAGCAGAAGCGCAGTATAGCCCATCGCTTGGTGGTTGGTTTTGTGCAAAAAACATGATGTTAAATAAACAACCGTGCTGTTAAACTCCGTCGGAAACTGCGCCTGAGCTTTGATTTGAGCTGACTTTTTGAGCGTTGTCCACAGGCACGTTTGCATGTCGCCCACTGGGCGTCTACTACGCACGATAACTGTGCGCCTGCTTGGCGTGTTTGGTCGGCATTGAATTAATCAGATAGCTGAATTGAAATGCCGTAGCACAAGATGTACGAACAGCCTTCTGACAAGGGATGTATGTCAGCCATGAAAGCGACCCTGCGGTTACAGATTCTATCGCATCTGATACAAAAGAAAAGAAAAAAAAAACAGCAAAACTACATCGATAAGGTTCGCGAGATGCAGCGCTAATATTTCTAAAGGTGGGTAAAATGCCGCTGCAAATAATATGTGTAGCCATCCATCAACAAACACAATAACGAAACACTGCATGGCACCTCATCATTGCAAACGACTTTGGTACATGTGACAGTCTGATGATCTCTAGCAGTAAAGCCAGTAAAGCCGCTGCCTTCGTCGCATTATGAAAAATTGTAGTAACATCACTCGCATCACTGAAGTTAAAAAACAGGAATAAACATATCCACCGAAACGTTTGAAGCCGCAGGCATGAAGACTAGACAAATCCATGTCATACCCGTCATTCCCATGGCAGCTTCACGATCACAGCGCCAGTTTTCCCTCTAGTATTTTAGTAGGTAACTCTATGGTTGGAGGAAGCTTGCAGTGAACTTCGATATGGTCCCACACTTGGAGAGTGCAAGCCGATGCAAGATAATCCCATGAGAACCTCTAGGGCACTCATCCAGACTATATTAGAAGGGGCCCTGTGACGCAAACTAAGCATGTCATATTCATTGTTTCTTATAGTACTGTTGAATGCAACGATATCGCAGCACAAGTAGGAGCACCAAAAACAATATAGTTATTTTACCTGACTAGAGACACAACCTTCTGTTCTGATCACTGCAACAGACAACAGCAATTTTTCAGCATCAGAAATGACATTTGGTGCATGCAGCAGCTATGCTGGTGATTCCAATTGGCTTGATGTACCTTGTGTGTCAACTTTCACCCTTGTCTTCTCACACTGTTTCTTGTTTCACTATGCATCAAAACTAACTAGCTCACCAAGAAGCATCAATGAATTTGATGTGCCAAGTCTCGTAACATTTGTATAGTCAAAGCTAAACCACACTTAATAACACATTTCAAGCTATTTGGTTCATCACGGGCAAGAACAGTGTACACTACACAACGACAAAGAAGGCAGGACAACACACAGTGCATGTTACCCTGCCCTCTTTCTCTATCGTTGCGTAGTGCGTGATGTTCTTACCCGTGGTAAACCACACTATTGTGAGCTAAAAATTACAGAACCATTCTTTATGCTTTACCAATAACAAAAGTATTTTTGCTTTTGAATATCCTATTTTTAAAACAACTGCAATGCGGCACAAGGTGCTCAATGCATTGGTTAGTCATGCATTTCATGTGTGGCATATAGCCACGCACAATTGTGTGGTAATGTTTTCGCACATTATCTGTTGTCTGGCCTTTCATGTACTACAGCTGCCATGTAATCGTCCACATGCGTCTACTATATTGATGCATAGCTGTTCGCTGGGCAAGGAGTGACAGCACTTTAGGCACTTATTTTTTTTCTCATGTGTACCAATGGGCTATGAATGATGGTGCTTGGTCTTGTGGGTGAATAAAGTGCGTGTACCTGCAGAGTGTGTGCTGGTCTCAGTGACACCATTTCATCTTGCAGCGGTGTATACTAGCACGCCACGCGGAGCACCGTTATGTCACAAGAATTTTTGCTCATGGTCAGTCAAGTTGTCCAGACTCATAGCTTTGACTGTGCACTATATGACGAGCCACGGGAGCATGATGAGGCAAAAGCTATGGGGGCAGAGCTTCTGCTCATGTACCCCTATGAAAAGAAGTCCGGTTTGGTGTGCATTTCAATTTGTGACCCTTCCACAGACTAGCATAATTCAGCAAGGATTAGACAGCCATTTGTTGAAGTTCGTCACAAGCTTCTGTGGCATTTCAATGGAAGAGCCACAAGATGAACACTCACCTTAAAGGGACCGACAACTGACCAGAACCTGCGATTAGATTCTGGCGGAAATGAAAAAAACCATGAATTTCGATGACAGATTCAAGCATACTTTATGGGGTTTGAGTAGAATTTGTATTTTTAAATTGCGTTTGAAAATCACAAAAAACGGGTATGTCGCACAGCGTAGCCGTAGAGACTTCGTACTGCTATATGGAGTCTTCGGTTTGGTGTGCGTAGTCAGATGCTTTTATACGCACCATAATTAGTGCTCAAAGTTAGAGCACACATATTATTAGCATCCCTGCTCTGTTCTGCGCTGCCCATGAGGTACGAAACAAATAAGTTGACACAGAGAAGCGGCGCTGCAATCGCGGCGCAACCATGGGACGGTCGCTGAGGGCTGCGATGCATGTGCGCGCCGTTTTTCTAAGCCGGTATCGGAGTGCCCAGCGCAAATTCGTGAGTGAGATCACAAGTCATAGCGACATATAGGCTGTATAAACGCAACATTGATCTCTTTCTATTTAATTAGGGCTTCACTGGTCTCCTTTCCACATTGCCGGCTTATAATCGCTATCGCGCTCACCTCCCACTGTTTGCAACTGTGTTGCCGCTAAGACTCCATAGTAGCCGCTGATAAAAAATTCGGATTTTATATGTTTCGCGGCATTTTCGGTGTTACCATTGAGTGATTAGGCACTCTGACCGAACAAGCTTTCAGTTGCACTAATAAAAGCAGGTACCATAAAAATTGGTTGTCGGTCCCTTTAAGACTGAGTTGACATATTACCTTTGAGGTGTGTGTAAAAGGTACAGTGCTTTTAGATAAGCCAAAATGTATATGCCTTATCATGTGAAAAGCTTTTTGTAGAAAATGAAGGCATGATGTTATTTCTCATGCAGAAAACACACGACACAGTTGTGGGACTAAATTATTTAGCAGTAGCTTAAGCATAATTTGGCTCTGTAGCCTCTGGTTCATTACCAAGAAAAGTTGTTTGTGCACAATGCACATGCACCATCATAAAAGCACTGTCAGAAAGAGTAGTAGTGGAAAATTATTGTGTACTAGCCACCAAGGGGCGAGACATCTGGTATATCTCCATTAAGAGGTGTTCAGTTATTTGAAGCAACCATCGGTGCCTTTGGTGCATTGAAATGTTAAAGGAAATGCCTTTCGTGACCTGACAGTTTTAAACTGTCTGAGCGCTCCAGTAGGCAGTTCTACCAAGGTTGCAGGGCCCCTTTAGCATTGGAAACATCCACACAGCTCTTCCTCTTCATTACTCACCTGGACATGCACAGTGGTGATCCAACTTCGTCATTTGTGCCATTTTGCTACAATTCCGCTTGTCTGCACTTTGCTGCATGCAACCAAATACAAGTTGTACCAGATGTATTTATCTACTCACACAGAAGTGGAGCGTTTTTCAACTGAATGTTCTTCGTCTGGCCCAAAAGAACCTTGACAATACTTTTCAGGTTGCTATGGAACACCTATTCTCTTTATCCACCAGTAAGCTTTTTCGTTTAAGCATATGTAGAGATAGGCTGCATCAGTCTAATCACTAGTTACATACAGCGAAGAATTCACAATATAGTATCAGTGCAAAAGTGTAACTTGAGCAGCCTATTGACATTAAGAAGTCATGAATAATAGACTTGGGGGTACAGCAGCCATAATTGCTTTAAATGCTGTAATGTTACAGGTAGACATCTAAGTAAACTGTATGAAGGGCATTTAATAACTTCAACAAGCATGGCCATTTAATAACTTCAACAAGCATAAGAATTGTTTGTGGCTCTTGGCATTGTAAGCATGGGCTATTGTGCATTCTGTAATAAGCCGTAGGTTCCCCACCACAGTGGTCTAGTGGTTACGGCACTCGGCTGCTGATCCGAAGGTCGCAGGACCGTATCCCAGCTGTGGCGGTTGCATTTCAATGGAGGCGAAATGTTGAGGCACGTGTGCTGTGCGATGTCAGTGCACGTTAAAGAACCCCAGGCGGTCGAAATTTCCGGGGGCCCTCCACTACGGTGTCTCTCATAATCAGAACTGGTTTTGGGACATTAAGTCCCACAAATCAATCCAATCAATAAGCTGTAGGTTAGCCTGGCATATCTTTTTTACGAGATGGGTGAAAAAAAAATCGTTTTGTCCAGCTTCTTTATTCTCGTATCACTTAACAGTAGGGCCTACTGTTTTGACTCCTCCAAAAATTGACGGAATTTTTTAATACATTCAAAGCCGGATACACTGGATCTGAAGGGGATCACAAAAAAAAAAAAGCTCAATGTACATTGTTACCTCATGATAGGTGTTTGTTTACAATAAAAAAAAAAAAAATGTTCCCAAATCACTGAAGTGTCTTATCATTTCAGATTGAACAGTCTATAAAGAGCTCCAAAAAAGCTCACAAGAAGAAGAAAAAGAAAGAACACAAAAAGCATAAGAGGAGGTCGCCAAGTGTGTCCTGCAGTAGTGACAGTTCTACTGATGAACATGACCAGCACACCAGACGCTCCAAAATAGATGCAAAGAGAGACATCAAAATTACCACATCTGGTCATAGAAGTGAAAAAGAGCACAGTGTCTTCAAACACCGGTTAGATGGAGCATCAAAGCCTCGACAAAATTCATCACCCCATGCACGTTCACGTACTGAGAAGAGCAACACTTGGAAGGACACCCGTCTACTTGGCCGATACGAGAAAAGTAGCAACAGCCGTACAGAAAGCTCGCGCCACGGTACTGTGTCCATGGAAAAGAAATCAAAGAGGCATCTCTCTAGTTCACCGGACTCCCAAGACCATCGCGAGGTAGTAACACAGCTGAAACGACCTGTCAAGAGTAGCTCCCGATCACACAGCAAGAGAAAGAGACATGACTCAAGCAGCTCCAACAGCAGTGCAAAAGACCACAAGCATTCTGAAAACAGTCAGCACCTCACCAGTCCAGTCTTAGAAAGCAACAACCACCAGCACGATAAAAGGCCAAGGTTTGGTCTCATTGTAAGTGAACCTACTTAACTAATGACTGCAGAGCATGGGGTGTGGAACACCGGCTTGTTGCCTACTGCAGAAAATCTATAGATCTATTTCTTGGGTAAACAAGTAGGGAAATAACAGCTTAAGTTTTGCGCAACAAATAAGGGAAGTTAGGAACCGTATTTGCTCTTCACAGCAGCATATAAGCAATCATTGCAGGCCAGGAAAGCGTTTTATGCAACCATTGGACCGATCAGAATGCATTTAATTAAATATGACTAGACGTAAGCTTTTCTGTAAGGAACACGGCACTTAGACTTTTTGGCACTGCCGTCATTTGAATGGCACGACTATGCAAGCCATAAGCACACATACATGCTTGCTCTCTTTCTTGGCTCTAGGTTCGAGGCGACCAGAATCACAAAAAGGAACGGCAACTCCCACCTATGAAAGCGCAACCAAAGGAGCCTAAGCAGAACAAAACAGCACCCCAGGCTACGCAGAAGCGCAGGTCTGCTTGCTTTTCTTACAACTCAAGACAAGATACTAGTCACATTTTCAGACGTACTGCATGCTGCTGTTTTCCACATGTTTCACTATCTTATCTTGTTCAACCAGTAGACCTGGAATCTTAAGCCATAAGGTTCTGGGGCTATAAACTCATGCACAATGATGAAGACTGGCAAGGTATCATTGAACAATCACACTTGCAACTATAACTTAATGAGCAAACAGACAGTGAAGCCTAGGAAAGCATAGGGGAAGTTACTTGTGGTATTGTAATTGTGGAGAAAGTAGAAAGGAATTAAAGTGGACGAAAAGACAGGTAGAGCATCGGACGCGACATCCGAAGGTCGTGGGTTCGGGTCCCACCAAAGGCAGGTTTGTCTTTTCGTCCACTTTCTCCACAATTACAATACCACAAGTAACTTCCCCTATGCTTTCCTAGGCTTCATTGTCTGTTTGCTCATTAAGTTGTTTCTAACAAATAAAGAACAAGCCCTTGACCCCTTCCCTTTCGTTACTTGCAACTATAACCACTTTTGTGGCATTTGATGTCCAGTCACACGAAATTTTGTAAGTGATCACTCAAATATTCAGTTGTTGACCTCAATGTGCCTGCATAAACGTACTACTAAATATGCAGCGATAGCTGTGTTGGAACAGGTTGTTTGATGAAGGCATTTATGGAAATACTGAGTGATTGTATTGGATAACTGTCATAGACTAGCTGGAAGGCACTTGAACAGTACAAGTATGGAAAACAAAACAAGGTCGTACATTTTTTTCTCTCCCTTCTCGTGATTGTAGCAGACCACTGAGTGAAGAAGAAAAAGCTGCAGCTCGCAGAGAGATGATGGAGAATGCGCAATGGCACGATGAACAGCGTAAAACTATCGTCAATCGATACCGCAAGAGTGAAGCTGCTGAAGAAAGGAACCACCACAAGGACATTGGGGAAGGTTTTATCCGGTAAGGATAAGGCAAAAGATCTCATAGTAATGGTTTTAATGGCTTGTTTGTATAAGTTGCATTGTGCTGTGTAGAGTTTTAAAAAAAATATTTTTCATTATCGTTTTCCTCGGATGAAGAGCATTGCATATGGCAACCGCTCTAGGTCTCACGCAGAAGAAAAATGCAAGACATCACAGTTGCTTTTTATGTACATAATTTAATGCTAACTTGTTCTTGAGGACATCTAGTAGTCTGTCATTTAAGTGCTTGTGGCCACAGTATTGCACTGTGTATTCACACGCTAATTTCTGTTCATTTTGTTGCCTTGGTTTTTAGGCCCATGCTGGCAAAGGCTGCAGATTCTGGCAGCGTGGAGAACCGGATCAAGCAAAAAATGTACACTGTGCAGCGGTCCAGCAGTGCCATGGATGTCCATTTTGCTAGAAAATAAATCCCCCAGTGCTAACAACTATATAAGGCCATTTCTTCATATTCATGTAAACATTTCTACTTTCCAAACAAGCTACGCAATCAAACAAATTAAAAACAATTGCAATGTACAGCACAGACATTAAGCCTGCTTTTAACATAGTTTGCCACTGTCTGCTGGTGTTAACCTCCATCACAATAGTGCTGTCCGAAGATCATGAAAACTGCTGCAGTGCCGTTTTCACCCTGCAAGAAACAAAATATACAGCAATTACACTTCTAACTAACACAGCATGAATTTTGGTAACTATAATGTGCAGACAGAATTTGCTGAACCCGCAGCCACTTCTGTAGCCGAACTTGGAGAGTGCGATAGCTCTATGATGAACGTGCACACAGCAGTTGCTGTCCCTTTCAAGTACGTACATATCAGTGTATCACGATAACCGTGTACCGTATTTACTCGTGTAATTTGCGCACTTTTTTTTCGGAATTTTAGAGCTCCGGAAAGGGGGTGCGCAAATTACGCGGAGATTTCGCGAACACATTCAAAATAACGTATAGTAATGTAATGTGCGGGGTATATGATAACTCTTTTGGATTATCTTACACCAAAACGCTGGTGTAAGAAAATACGGCTGCTCCAGGGACGCTTTTCGCAGTCTTCTTGCGTTGAGAGCGCAGCACGTAGAAGGGTTTACAAGCCGCCCGCTGATGGCTGCCTAGATAGCACGCCTGCCAGCGCTATCTCGGCAGACGAGCGAACCCCCCTCCCCCCCCCCCTTCGCGTCTTTTCATGCTCCTTAAAGATGGGTGGAGCGTTTCCTCTCCGCTTCGATGGCAGGCTATCAGGGTGATGTTATCGCATGCGTCCTCTGCACGATGGAGATGGGCCGGGCTCGTTTGATCTCTGCTTCAGCCGTTTTCGTCGCCCCCACTCGCGTGCTTTTATCCTAGCGACCGTACTCTGGGCTCGGGGGCTTCCGGAGAAAAGAATCGGAAAAAGGGACATCGCACTCGCAGCCTCTTTTGCGTTTGACTACGCTCGCCTGCGCAGCGAAAGGGCGTGGCCGCGTGTCTGTCCAAACTCTGTCCGTGCACGCCCGCCGGCGAGCTGGCTCGGGCGAGATGGGGAGCGCAAAATATCCGAAGAAATTTTTTTTTTTTTTGTAAAGGTGGCGAAATATCAGGGGTGTGCAAATTATGCGAGAGCGCAAATTATGTGGGTAAATACGGTATATTACATTCACTGAGCCAAATAAACACAGTAGCTTCATTTGTGATCCGTGTCTGTGCACCAGAAGTACAAGTTCCCTCTCAATAGGTGTGACGCCTTGAACCTTGACGCACATAATCAAGTTGTAAATCAGTTCTGTGGAAGTTTCCTATGTGGGGAAAGGTTGATGACAGATTTGTCATTCTCACACAGTTATAACAGGCAACTACAGAAGAATCCACTAAAATTTCTCAAAAACAGAAAGCTTCTTAGTGTATGAAAACTTTGTCCTGGTACAAAATGCCTTTCTGGGATACTAATAACTACTATCTAAGCCAGTCAGAAGGCTTGGGGATAACAAATATGAATTACTCAAAAACTGAATGTGGCAAATAGACAATGTTGTGGAAGCCTGCAAGGTAGAGGAACATGGATCACAATTTTTTCTTTCATTCAATCTATTTGTATTTCGTTTGTAGGAATTCAAAACTACAGTAGACTCCCTTTAAGACGAACTCGAGGGGACCATGACAGATTGTTCGTCTTATCAGAAGTTCATCTTGTCAGAAGTGCCTCCAAGAACGGATTAGCCACTTGTCCAGGTGCATCCAAACATCCCACTTCAAAAAGTTAATCAAGTAGACTTGCAATTGGGAAAAAATTACAAATGAAACCATATTTTTAACCAACTTGAAAACTGTCTCAAGCCCTGGTAAGCAGCCATAAATAACATTTCGCCTAATGACTAAGTATCCTCCAGTATCTCCATGCTGCTGGGAAAGGCTGTTCATTAGAGAACTTAAGCAGTCACAATCTACCTCCCGTATTCTTCGAAAGCACTACAAGCGCTCCTTCAGTGAGCATGTCAGTTGTGTTGCCAGTCAATGCGTTAGGCATTGTGGCACATCTTTGAGGATACTCACATACGCATTGATGTCCGCAAGGACACCTTTACTGCCCAGACTAGAAACTACGCCTGTCTTTCTTCAGGACAGTTTTCCTGCACTTGCCTAAGGAGGTGCTGATCAGCCAAGAGGTCTAATGTGTACACTTTGTTGATGTGGATAAAAAGCAGCATTCACTTTATATGCGCCCCCTTTTTCTTGCTTCTTTGTGGGAGCCCTAGTCCTCCCTTTTTGTTTCCTTTTGCTTTGCTTTACCACTGCTCTGCTAGTTGGGGGCAGGGCAGGGGGGAAGGGGGTCAACTTTATTCAAGTACCCGGTCTCTGTGTAAGGGCTCTTGGATTCTTTTGCCTTGTGTTCCTTTGTACTCTCCCTGTAGGTGCTGAACAGGAGATGGGGAAACAAAAAAAGAGCCCCAGGTGGAGAGACAACAAAAGGGCCCAAGAAGGCAGGGTGCCCCTAGCACTTGAGGCCCCCAGCAATAATTGCTGGCACCTAAGTGGCTTTGCTTACTTAGCCTTTGGTTCTTTTGTACTCTCCTTGGTGGGGAGACAACAAAAGAATGCAGGTGCCCTTCCCTCCCAGCCCCCTACATTAAACTAGGGACAGCTGTCCACAGCACTGGGAAAGTTCCTCTTAACAGAAGGTTACCTGTGAAGGGGTTCGTCTTAAGAGGATTTCTTTTGCATTGAGTCTATGGGAAACCAAACAAATGTACCTATGTTGTTCGTTATATCTGAGAATTCATTATAACAGAGTTCGTTTTAACGGGAGTTCACTGTATAGTCTATTTCAGAAGTTCTGTGCAGCACTGTGGAAGCTACAGGCCTCTTCAGCCAATCAGGAGGGTGAACACATGTTAAACGTGTCCTTCCGCGGCTTGTCATTTGCCAATGGTGTGGCAGTGGCAGCTGCAGCCCTGGAAAGGGGAAGATGGAGCGGGGTGTGCGTGTCCGAACAACGGCATTTCATCTCTCCTCGGAAGAATTTTGCGCTCGATGGCCTCGTAGTCTTGGCTCTGCTGCACGGAACTCCTGAAACAGACTATAGGACTAATTTTTCTAGTGGGAAGCTTTCTTTCTGCCTTGTGCATGAGTATAGATCAGCTGAACAGCACACTGCAGCCACAATGACCAACTAGCAACATCATCATAAATAGGATAGCCTACATATAGTTCAAAAGCCACGCATAGCCTAAACATGCATAGTCAATCTAAAGGCACGTGGTAAAACAAAAAATACTGCTGTTTTTGCTGCAGCTGCTTTGGAACAAACTAGTTTCAATGCTTGAAGATGCTTATGTGGTGTGGGGCCCTTGGCAAACGACAGTAATAAGCTTGAAGAAATCCAGAACAAAGCAGCAAGGTTTGTCCGAAGTCGGCACTCGGAGAAATGCCAGCAGCACACATGTGAAAAATAAACTAGGATGGGAGAGACTTTCCTTTCAATGAAAAAAACTGACAAACTCCTCTATCAAGTATTTCGTGGCACAACCGGAATTTGAGAATATACTTGCACAGGCGTATGTCTCTTCACGTACTGATCACTGTTTAAAGATTTTTGAATACTGCACCAGATTGATTGTGTATGCTAATTCATTCTTTATTCATTGCATCGGTGAATGGAATCTCCTATCAAGCCGGCAAGTGTGCTGTGCCAATGAAGATGTGCATTTTTTTTTAACGTGCTTTAATGTACCTACAGGTAAACTGACCTTGGACCAGCCCCCCCTCTGGACACACAGATCCTTAGAAATTATGAAAACATTTCAATGGCCACACTTTACAGTACTGCAGAAAACTGAAAAAAGTCCATTTTGTTTTTGGGTACTGATAGCAGACATTGTGCATATATGCAGATAAGAGTGATGGTGATTTCAGAGCTTCCACAGGTAGCTTGATGAGCAGTCTGATGATCACTGTTAGAGCAACAAAGTAACTTTACATTACATTACTTTTGGCCCCGTCACACGGGCACCATGAGCTCCAATTACTCTTTCGTCTTAAAGGAGATGTGCAAGTACTCTCCACACCATACCTCGTGAAAAACCATTGTTCCAACATTTTGAATTTCTCCGTGTGTGCTGTTCTATTTACATCTATGCATCTTGTACTGTTCAAGAAGGAATGTACAGTGCTCAGCAATTGAAGCATGATACTCCGACCACGTGACAGCCGGCACATTTTGTGTTCAAGGGGTGCGTTAGGTCATCACAGAGGGACCAAAGTGAATCACAATGCTTCAAGAAATCGCTCACTTCTATTGAGTACCACAATGATACTTCTCGGTGCCCCCCTCAAAGCGACGACACAGAAAGCACCCAAGGCTGTGTGCTCCAAGTATCGTGTTTCATTCGCTGAGCACTGACACACACTTTACAACCCCTGTCCATGCACGTACAAGACGCATTCAACTTTTGCCTTACGAACCTCAAGGCTTTGCCATGCGAGGCCAGTGCAGAAGGCGGAAGCCTAGCCAAGATCAGACGCGCTCAGCGATGACGGTGTCTGTGTTTGTGAAGAAACTCGAATGGCATTGGTGGAATACAAGAGCAATGTGGAGATGTTTACCTTTGTGGACATTCATTTGTGTTGAAGTAAATCAGTCTTTTTCTTTATCAACCACTCGACTTTGCTTACTTTCCATGTCCACGTTTGCTAAGCCTCATTAAATCAAGTCACCTATGCTAGTCCAATTTTATATAAACGCATGACGGTTGTTGCAGTGTGTCTGACAACTGCTGCTCGCAGTTGAGAAAATGCTAATCAAAACAAAAGCTCGGTGTTCACTACATCCAATCCAGCATTGCTACCGATATGCTCACAGGAATAGCTTTCCGTGATGAAAACCAAAACAATATTTTTCGTTTAGTCTTCAGTAAATTGTGGAAGTTAAAAATTACTTATGTGTGGTTCTAGCATGATTACATGCAAAGCGTTAGAAGCAAACGTACATGCAGCAGCACCTAATGAGGCCCCTTGTGGTTTCTGTCCAAAGTTCATAAAACTGTTGTGCGACATAACCAAGGGGGTGGCATGTCCATAGAGCCAATGGGGACGTTTTTTTGTTTTTTCGCGACGGTGGCGGCACCTGGGAGTTGCGGCAAGCGATTGGATTGCTAAATCCTGCTTGAGGCGAGCCAATCCAAAAGGGGAGTCTAATATGGTAGCGCCATGGCGGTCGCGAGCTCGGGTCGGTTGCTCGCGCTACTTCTATCGACAATTTCTGCATTCTGGTGACTAATTGCCCCAGCACTGTTTTCCCATGTAATTGCCTGTTTATTTACATGGTGCATGTGTTTGTAGCTGGACGAATTGTGGCGAGGGTGCCCTCGCCTGCTCTCGCGGCTGCCTGGCTTGCGAACATAGTAAGTGTATAAACACCTGTTGTTTGCGGGAATGGTGTAGAAGTGCTCGCCGCTCCTGCCAGATGCATCCCACGATTTCGAATAGCAGTACCTATATGCCGTATTTGCTGTCAGTAGTTCGCGCCTTCGCGTTTCTACAGCGCGCTTGCAGTCGTCGTCTGCTACGATCGTCTGCGGCGAACGAGCGAGCGTCGGCGCTGGCGGCAGTGGCGGAGACGCGCCGAATCATGTTTGTAAGACTTTTATACAAAATGGTAATTTATAATGCTCGTGGCTAATAATAATTTAACTCAAGAACAAGTTTTTCTTTATTACTGTTGCCGAGTGGTTTACTTTTTATTAGGGTTAGCTAACTTTCGTTTACCACGGATACCAGGTTCGCTGCAATCGTTTCGACGGCGGCGCCATCTGATAGTGCGGACGCGCAACTCAACACATGCCACAGGCTTGACATAACCACAACTCCATCACCATTCACCACCTTAAAGGGGCATTGACACCAAAATTTTGCTGCTTAGATAGCCTGCAGGATTGATTTTCGTAGACATGCACATGTCACCTACCAAACCTGAACACTGAATATAGCTCGGAATGTAAATTAAATGAATATTGAAGTTCGCGTGTGCAATCGAGCGCTACACAGCGTACCTTGCTACACTGACAACACCAAAGGTGACACAAGGGGAACCCCAACTTCTGCGATGTTGCCATGGCAGCCAAGCTCCAAGCAATGCAGCACTGTTGACGTCAGAGCCACCATTGCCCTTCCGCACTTGCGTTAGTGGACTCCCGGCATTACCAGGTCTCAAGAAAATTGTTGCCAGCCAACGACTATGATGGCAATGATGACAACAACACACAGTATGTGCGACTGATGAAGAATACAAGCATGTGTTTCAGGCCATGTGTGAGTCGCAGATCTGTGTGCTCGTGTGTTTGAATTTCTGTACCCCGTTGTACAAACACTAGGTGATGCCATTGCACGCGTTAGCTTGTTTTTGAAGCTCTCCCAAACTAAAGCTTAAAACCAATCGATAATAAACAGGCTGTAAACAATTATCTGTCGTGCGCTGGCGCCACTTACGTGCTGTGTTATGACTAATAGGCCCCTAGCTACACGTTGCAGCAAAAAGCCTGAAATTTTTTTGTGCCAGCACCCCTTTAACCCTTGAATAGAATTTTACATTTATAGAGTTTGAAGGAGTTTGCTGCTGTCTGTGTTTACAGGGGTATTAGTTGTTTCACAATGTTAGCTCATTAACAGTATCCCAACTTCTACCACTTTCTAGACACCTAATCACCTTGAGCTACCATTGGAATGTTGTTCCAAGACTATTCCATGCATACTGCTTAATTCACATACTTGTCAAAGAGAGTTGTGTCACTAGTGATAAGAAGAGACTGCAGCAGCTTTTGGACCCCCAACTCGCGCAGCTTGGACTGCCGTTCCCGAGCACCTGCAACAACAACAAAACACATTACAAAATGTATAATACAGCCATACATGTCTGTCAACAATAAAAAATAATCCACAATCCCACATTAAGTGTGAAACTCGTCTTTGAGCACATACAAGTGTATTATTCTAACTTCCAAATGCACAATGGCATCATACTGCTGAAGGAAAGTTTACACAATAAATTTAAATGCAGAAAGCACATCTTTTATATTTATTGCTGCCCCATGCCTCTCCTCTGGGTATCAGTCCTATACACATTGAAAAAGGAAGAAAAAAAAAACACTCAATAAAACCATGAATGCTGTTAACAGCTTTTAATTAACACAGTAGACTCAGTATCAGTAAAAGTCTGATAATTCAAAACTCTAAGTCACTCCAAACAAATATCAAATTTTTTATTGGCCTGCTATGTTTTCAATGTAAAATTTACATTGGAAACATAGCAGGCCTACCAAAAGTTCGAAACTTGTTTGGAGCGACTCAAGAGTTTTGAATTATCAGAATAGTTCTCTTTAATTCAAACTGCACCATTCCATTATTTCTAGGGGTGAACAAATATTTGAAAATTTCTAGTAACGAATCAAATAGCATTCTATTCAATTTGTTACTCGAATTGAATAGTGCATATTGGAAATATCAAATATTTTTCTAATATGTAGTTGGCGAATACTCAGCATCATCGAGGAAACTACAAAAAGGAAGTAAACATTGGAATTGCAAGGGGTTACTTTTTTCGTAGCTGAACTACCACGACGCTTCTAGCCCAACTTTTTCATAACTATGGAGATATTGATTCCCAGATCTAGACCTTTTTGCTTAACACTACAGTGTCGCAGAAGTGAAAGTGTCATCAGTCTACTGTCATCACCATGATATCAGTAGTTTTGTTCATAAAGCTCTACGCACAGACGAAGGAATAAAGCTAGGAGAGGGCACCACGTGTCAGCCTTGAAGCCTAGTCATGAAAAATTTAAATGAAAGAATCATGGCAAAAATGCCTCAGCCACATAAGAAGGCGATAGATTCATGTACGCTCAAGCACCACGTATAGCTAATAACTCGAATGCTCTAGTCACTGCTACGTACAAGCCTACCTCACTTGTCACAACTGTATTTTTTGTTGGTTAAATATGATTATAATCTTCCTTTGTCAATGTGTATGGATCTTTCTTTCAAATAAAATGTGAAATATTTGGCTGTTTTCAAAATTTTTACGCTACTACAGCAGAGACCATTTATAACGTAACCGTTTATAGTGCAGGACCGGCTTTAATGCAGTTTTTTTCTGACCCCCGTTTACCTTCCCATAGAACTTAATGTATAGGCATACCGCGTATTGTGCAGCTCCATGAGATGAAAGACCGGTTATAATGCGGTTATAATGCCCTGTGAGGATAGGATTGCCAAGGCGACGGAGAATGCTGCTACGGCCGTTTGTCAGCTAACGCGCGCTCCGCACGGAACCGGGCATGCGTTCCGTCGGGCAGCCCACTTCCATAGTGAAGCCTGCTGGCTACCTCAATTGTGCGCTGATTTCCCGGCAGACGCATTATAACCGGTTATAAACGTCTAAAACGTAGACACATTTTAAATGTTTGCTTGCTCCAAAATGGAAGATTTACATGTAAGCTAGGAAGCAAGAAAATATTCGGGTGGAAGGCTAGAGCATCGTTCATTTGTCCATGGCCTCCGAGGGCACGCCAATCCCGAGGGCACGCCGAGATTGGCACGCCGAGATTGGCACGCCCTTGGAGACTACGACGACATCAGCTGCACAGAGGGGAACGCACGTGTTTTTTATCACTCCAAATCAACCCAAAGATGCAACGAAACATTGTATATCATAGATTGCAGGGCCAGAATTCTGAATATACACATCCTACAAAATTTCAAGAAAAGATTTCACGGCCCCCTTAATACCTTCAGGTAGAACTATATAAGAATAGTATGAGGGTTTAATAGTCAGCTGCTTGCTTTTAAATGTCACATATTAAGTGATGCTGCCGATCAAAAGGTTGCTCTACATTCCCCGTAATGGCCATGAGTGGTGTTGGCTTAAAGTAACGCTTTGTGTACACATAAATAATAAATACACAAGAATGTGACGATGGAAACGGCCAGTGCCATTGGTAGTACAACACACACATGTGGAGGTTGCAGGTCAGCTCCCACTCCCTGCAGACTGTTCTTTGGTCCACTTACACTCCCCTTTTGTTTACTATTCCTACATTTAAAATAATGTAGAGCTGTGCAAATAAAATTCTGAGTGCGAAGCGAATTTGAATATTTATGTTCAAGTGCGAATCGAATCGAATATTTTTCGAATTATTTATCGAATATTTCTTTACTAATGCCATGTCAAATTATGGAGAACTGTTCTGCTAAACACGGGCAAAAAGATTTATTGCATGACTAGTGTACTGTCACAGTGTCATTCCAAAGTCCTGAGGAACGGTCCAAAGAGAATTGCAACAGAAGGCTGAGCTAACTTCGCCCCAGTATACAAGCGTTAGCTTCGCTGCAATACACAGGTGTTATGCAGCGAAGTGGACTACATGCAAGAATGTTGCCACACAACATAGCATATTTTTTCCTCTTAATTGCCAACTTTGAATAGTTCGAAGAGTAAAATTTAAGTGCAAATCGAATCGAATAGCAAACGCTATTAAAAAATTATTCGAAATTTCGTATATTCACACACCCCTAAAATAAAGTTAAAATAACTTCCTCGACACTTTCCTCTACCTCATTCCTGTTAGCTTACTACGGTTATGACTACAAAAATTGGATCCCTCAGTTCCCCTTCCCGTTCATACCACACTGATTGTGTAATTCAGATAGCTGGCTGCATAGGAGGTTTAATAAAATGCTATGTTTACATGCATTATTGCATACTTTGTCCCTCAAGCACTTGAATATTAACAAGTTTAGTAACTAGACTGACTACTGAAAGAAGTACAGTTCAAGCTTCCAGTCCAAAACTCAGCATTGTAGATCCTTTCTCTTCACATTCTAGTACAAAAAAACACTGCACTGTCAAGCAGAACATACCTTCTTCTTCATTCCATACCAGGTTGGATATGCAGAATGTAGCTGCTATCTGCAGTTTCACATTAGAGTGTGCCTGCAAGTACAAAGGCAAAAACACACATTTCCTTCTTGATCAGTTCATAATGGAAGGTGATTCAGAAAAACTTCAGAGTTGTATAAAACCCTGATGAACAATATAACGTTATTGCTCGGTAGGCTGCACTTTGCAATACCAGCACTCTATGGACACAAAGTGTTCCTGTGCAATGCAGTCATTCTGGAGTAGATTTATATACACAGGCGTATTTTTGCAGAGAAGTTGGTGACAGTGTAGTCATAGCAGATTCCAGCTGAGTTGTGTTCACAGCTAAAAAAGGTTTATAAAAATAGACCCTTTCGAAGATTTACAAGTGTGCTTCCCTGCACTGCACCTTTGCCCAAATAATGGCGGTGCCTGTCCTGTTGAAATGCATGAAGTCCTGTAGCTGCAGAGGCTAGGACTTGTATTTTGTGCAGGTTTATATCACAAGAGCTGAATCTACCTTTTTCATGTTAAGCGCAAGCAATCCGCAATTGCACACACTATTTGCAGAATTGACTATGATGCCATTAGTTGGGAAAACTGCATGGCAGAAAAGCTAGCTTCACTATCTTCTAAAAGATCTATTGCACTCGCACAATAAGGCCTTAAATTCAACAGCATTTCCTATGCAATTTGTATTTGATTCTAAATACACAATCAAAATGTGTTAAATGTTCACTTCTGTCCCCAAATACAGGAAATAACTATTATTGGGTTGAACAGGTGCAAGTGGCCACTGTTGCCAAGGGTTATGCTGCGAAGGACCCATGATGGCGAATTTTTTGTCGGCGAGTTTTATGCTGTAATGTGTAGAACAGTGTCTTGTAATCACGGTATGAAGCTGCAAATTCTCAAGCGTAGGATCTAAATAATCCTAGCATCGTTAATATTGTTCAGTTTTAATGAAGCTTTAAAACACGCGCCAAACAGTACTATAAGAAACTAGCACTGCAGGGCTAGCCCGGCAGCTGTCAGAACTGAGCGCAGACAACGATCATGTGAGCACAGTTATCCCAGCACCAGGTAATGGTATGGCAGTCAAGAACACCGAGACTCCAATCCCAGCTACAGTAGACGGTACTGTGACATCCCATAAACGCAGGGCAGTAGTGAATCAAACATGTAAAGTGGGGCCAACGCCCGCAGAAGTCTGTGAGATTAAACAAGCTCTCAGTGAGCTGGCAGACGGCCTCAAACAGATCACCTCTAGCATCAGTATCCTCACCAATAGTGTTCGGCAAATTCAGGTTGCACTCGGGGACTCCAATAGGGGCCTTGGAGCTCTCGCGTATTGCATCGACACTATTTAGGCACAAATGGCTGCACCTGCCACCTTCGTACAACCATTAACAGTTCATGCTGTACTGAGGGAAGCTAGACTTCACATTCCCACAAACTCTGTGACAGAAGGTCCCATTCTATCCACAGCCCTAACTGCCCCGTTAGTCAGTAGTCCGACCAGTCAGTCCAATAATGGACAAGTTGAAAGAGTTCTTGCATTTGGCAATGGAACTGCAGCGGGCCCTCCGCTGCAGTTTTTCAGACGTTTGCCAAATGAACCTCAGGTCATTGCTCTCCAGGAAAGTGTCTGGTGCGTCGCTCCAGGGCTCCAAGGCCGTGTCGGGCAGGCCTGGGGGACAAGGGATTCGTACCTTAATCGATAAAAAGCTCAGTCATCTCACCCACGAATTCAAGCTGATGAGTGGCAGAATCGAATACGTCATGATTGAGATCCTGCTTGACGCACCACAGCGGAATCAATGCAGAAACAGTGTATTGTCCTCAACATCTACAGCAACACCAGGGATTGTTGTTGTTGTTTTGTGGGGTTTTACGTCCCAAAACCAGTTCTGATTATGAGAGACGCCGTAGTGGAGGTCTCCGGAAATTTCGACCACCTGGGGTTCTTTAACGTGCACTGACATCGCACAGCACACGGGCCTCAACATTTCGCCTCCATCGAAATGCAGCCGCCGCGGCCGGGATTCGATCCCGCGACCCTCGGATCAGCAGCCGAGTACCTTAGCCACTAGACCACCGTGGCGGGGCAGCAACACCAGGGACTCGAGCCAGCAAGTCAAAACCAAACGTGGCCGTCCCTCGACCCTTGGCAGTAGTCAGTGACTTCAACACTCCACACGTGACACGGCCTCTGGGGTTACGTCTACAACACTACCTAGAGGCGTAACCTGTGGCAAGACGCCAACGAGATGGAGCTCATTCTTGTCACAAACAAGGCTTTTCCCACAAGTATTGGCAACTCCGTTAGCCAGGACACGACACCGGACCTCGCCTTCATCACGAATGCTGAGGATGTGGGCTGGGAGAACACGGCCATGGAGTTCGGCAGTGACCACTACATTCTCGAGACACGTTTCAAGGTGGCTCAGAGTAGGGCATGGTGTAATAAGTAGCATAGGTGACCGAATGGCACGGGCTGGGCGTGCACTGGTGGGGAAGGTTTAGACTTCTCCTTTCTGTGCACGTCAAGAGAGGGCACTGGAAACTTGTGCCCGCTCAACTGCTTCATGCTCACAGACTGCAGCTGTGCTGTTGCCTCATTGTTGCTGCACACTGTGTTTGCCAAAGCATTTTTCATTTTGACTGCCAGGTACCTCCCAACCTGCAAACTATTTCATGAGCCTGCATCATGAGAAGGTGTTTCATACCGTTCTGTAACAGTGATTACAAGTCTTGCAAAGAAAGGTACTCGCTTTTTAAGCTGCCGAAAGAAGAAGCAAGACATGAAGCATGAAGACAAACAATACCTCGTAAAGACTGTGTGCTCCAAAGAACAGATAGCGTTTGTGAAAAGCATTTCGCTCTTCATTTTATTCTGGCAACATGGTCTGCAGTCATGTGCTGATGTCTGGTGCAAAAAGCGGGGGCCTTTCGAAAGATGCTGCGCCATCAATTTTCGAAGGTGCGTCAAGCTACCTCTCCAGAAAAATAAGAACGCCTCGAAAGCAAGTGAAATGGCCAGAGTTTCCTGTGGTTGCTTCAGTGAGTACCCGTTAGCCACATAGAAGTCAGTTAGCGGCATAGAAGTCTCCCCAGCTGACAATATGGAAATGTCCAACGACAGCTGTTGTGTTGAAAACACCAGTGAGAATAACTCATGTGACTAACTGTTCAAATGGCTTTTCAGTACAGTGTCTTGCGCTAGCCTACCACAGCCGTCATGGGCAGTGCATCTCATCAACTTCACAGGGGTGAGGGACGTTGTGTTTGTTGATGTTGCGGTAGTGCATAGGGCAAGCAATAGATCGTCGGTACTGTTTAACTGGAAGGCTCTGCATATTAAAAGTAACATGGCAGTGCAAGTCTACATCTTGGACAAGTTGATCGACTCTGCTGCAATATGGGTAAGCCTGTTCGCCACATCTGTCCTTGATGTTGAGTCCATGCTCAAAGTTGTCGACAGCATAGATGCGTGTAGGAGAGGGCCTAGTTTAAAGGGCTTCCCTGATGTGTCCCTTGAATGTGCTTTTGTAGACTGTCGAAAAAGGAGACACAACAAATGCCTCTTGGTGACACCTGAACATGCTAAGTCATTGGTGTTCTGGCCTCGCCGACACCCTAAGGATACATGTGGATCGCCAAGCTGCACGAGCCAAGCAGTGAATACCTCTCAAGCGCTTCAGGTTGTCGGTGGTGCCCACCCAGCAACAGCAGCTTTCTTCTTTGCAGCATGCAAGGTCAACACTTCAGCGGGCAAACATGATTGGCCAGGCACAACAAGCTGCTATTGCGGCAGCTGCAGACAGCAATGAAACAGTTAACATATTTTCAGGGGCAAGACATCAAGGAGAAGCTAAAGGGACTTGATATACTGCCAGCACAGCTGCTTTTGCTAGAGGAATTATATCAGTAGCAAGGTGTGCATCAAAAACAAGCAGACGGTAAACAGACGATTGGATCTTGTTGTGCCACTTGCTGCACATAGGGAGCCCGGTTACCCACTCTTTCCTGGGAAACAACAATACACTGCCTTTGCCATGCATTACCACAGTGCGAAAGTACATAAGCATGGTTGGTCCGAAGCGCAGTTATGACGAACGCTTCTTCAAAGCCGTCAAGATAAAGGTTGCCACAAAGACCGCATTCCACTGGCGCGGAATCCTGATCTTGGAGGAAATTCAAGTATGAAAGGAAATGGCTGTCACCTCATAGACAATGATATACACTGGTCTTGTTGATTGTGAAGAGAAAAATAATCAAAGCAAGGAACTCGCAGATCATGGCCTTGTCTTTGCATATGCTCTGTTTGGTGAAGCCTACTTACAGCCAGTAACAGTGTTTGTGTCCAAAGAACCAACTAAGGGGATGCTGCTTTCACAACTCCTGATCCAGTGCATCGTACACCTAGAAAAAGCCGGCGTGTTTGTAGACAGTAGTGCGTGATGGTGCATGCACCAATCACACGATGTGGAAGCAGCTCAGCGTTGCTGGTGCACTGGGTCACGTACATAATTCCTTTTAGCACCCAATGGACAGCTCTAGAAAAGTGTATGTGCTCTCTGATACACCTCATATTTTCAAGTGTATCAGAAATGGGCTACTAGAGGAGAAAGACAGAAGTCTTTATTAAGAACTTTTTGTACAGTAGCCTGGTCGTGCCACGATGCCCAATTCGTTGCAACGAAAACAAGGCAGAGCTAAACGTGTGCCCTAAAATAATGTTCTCCCATAGAGTGCTCCCATTCAACTACAGAGTCCTTCCAAGATGCTGAAGATGAGGGTGAAGCTTGCCATGCAGATAGTATTTAGCAACTCCGTAACCAAAGGTATTCCTTTCTATGCAAAAAGGGGCACATGTCATCTAAGCAATGCTCAGTCGACAGTCAAGTTCACACTTTTTTAAATGACCCGTTTGATGCTTTAAACAGACATTTCCCAGCAGAAGGCTTAAAACTGGAAGGCAAAGATTTTTGTATATTAGAATGTGCATCCAAGTGGCTGGACTTGTGGGAATAGGTCGTGAGCTGTGAAATTCACAAGGACCTTTTTGTGACACAGTCGACTGCCAAAACTACGCATAACATTGAAATCAGCGCAGGAGACTTCAATTATGTATTGACAGCGAAATTAATCGAGACCCGCTGGAGCGCTTCTTTGGTATAATCAGGCAAGCGGGTGGGCAAAATGAGCACCCAACCTTTCCCACATTCTTGCAGCTGTACCGCATGGTCAGCTTATATTCTTTGGTACAACCACAAAAGTTTGGGAATTGTGCGCTGCTTGATAAAAGACAAGCAGCCGTTGTGACTTTGGCTGACATCAGGGAAATACGCCGCGACAATATATACAAGAGTTCAGCCGTGCAAAGCGCGGGACGTTGGATGAATTAAAGTGGACGCTTGACGGGCTCATCGACGAAGGAAGCTGGAAGTGTGCAGATGTTTTCGATTTTCACGACCCTGACACAGACACGACAGTGGTTGACTGCATCATCTACTACATTACAGGATTTGTGTCTAGACAACTTCGCAATGGAACAACCTGTCCCATTTGCAAGAATGCTCTTCAAGGAACAAAAGGTCTCACAAACGTGCCCAAAGCTTATCTCGTGAACTGCAAAACCAGGGGCTGGCTCACGCATCCGAACATGCACCTCTTCAACCTTTTCAAATACACAAAAGAAAAATTTGCCCAGTATGCAAGTGATAGAGATGCATACGACAAAACTACTGATGGCGTGTCGGAGAATTTCCACTTCACAGTTCCTTGTGGTACGCACAAAGGAGAAATGCTTGCGAAGTTGCTACAGTACTACATCTGTCTACGCATGCGTCAGTACTGCAGGCAACTGAAGAACAGGCATGAAAAAAAAGAGCCACAACTTGCTTAAAATGGCAAAGCTTATGTGAGCACGACTGCTTCACAAACTGAACGTGACTTTCCTTTTTCATCGGACATTTTGTGTGACCTCTTCTGTGATCACTTTCTTGTATGAAAATTCTAAATGTCAGTAAATAAATGGTAAGAAAATATGTGTGCTGATGCGATGTTACTACATATTGTCACATAGTGGTGACGGCAGTCCGACAGTCAGGAAAACTACCAAAAAGCTTCTAAAAGAGAGTGTTTATTAAGTCGACTTGCGCCTACTAAGAACAGTATAAACTCTGCGCCAGTGACAGCAACCAATGTGCTCGGCAGTTGTCGAAGAATAGAATGCTTGATGCCACATGCGCTCAATTTAAAGGCCGTAAGTAACATTCGAGATAAGCGACTGCAAGAAACTACAAGAATATGGAACAATGTCGAAGGCATTGTTTCAGATTCCTGCAGTTACTTCTAGGCACATCTCGTTTTGCGCACAAAAATGATGATGTCGTGTGCTGGTGGCTTCCAGCGCGGACAAACCCAGGTTCATCAACCCGGCCAGACAGATTTCTGCCGAAAGGTTTACCTTCAAAACAAACAGTACAAAACATTCGCGGCAATACGGGGGGAACCGCAGAGAGAGATAACAGAGCCTTTTTAACCAGTGACGCCAGGTACAGTTGATGAAGAAACATTACACAAGTCATCAAAAAACACTGTTACCCTGTATCATTATACGATTGCAACAGAGTGCGGTCGCGCCAGAAGCTGTCCCATGATCCTATAACTTAATGTCGATTCTGTCGTATTGCTCAGGCCTCGGCGTACGTTGCTAAGAAGAGTTAATCAGTTACAAGCAGTCTCCAGTCAAAGTGAACGGCATGTCGGCAACTGTTCGTCAGCCTAATTTGTTTCTTACTGCGCATAAATTGCAATTTGGGCAACCCATTAAGAACAATAATCCAACAACTATACCTCATAAGACGTATAAACCGCTTGTAGGTCGTTGAAAGCACTGCGTTAAAAGGGAAAATATTGTCACCCTCAGCAGAGCTGTTCTACACCGTGAACAGGGTGCAGGTACGCAGCACGCGGGAAGCAGAGCCAAAAGGGCATCAGTTTCCCACGGCATCTGTCGGCGCTCTCTGGAAGCAGAGCCTTACCGCAGTGTGCCCTGAGGCTGCTCTCTCACATATAAGCTACCTCCTACACCGTGGAGTAGGGTCAGGCAATTCACATTCGTCGATTGGGACCATTTTAGAAAGGTTCAGGAAGAACCCGGGAGAGCCAAGGCACCAGCCAGCCTCAAAGTATGGTGTGAAGGCATCCGCAACGCTTCCGTGGCCAACAAGAATGCAGGAACCGATCTTGACATCGAGCAAATGGACAGCAGACTTGCCCACCTGATCGGGACCAAAAACGCTGTGCTCCACCGACGGAAGGGTCAAAGGCTATCACAGAACCGCCATCACTGCGTGAAGCGATTGATGTACGCTTGTAGCACAAGCGATAACAGTTGCTGATTTAGATCACATGACCACCGCCTGCTTCACAGCCCTGTCACTTTTAAGATGCGGTGCAACCAGCTAACTGCGACGTTAGTACGTACGCAGAAAGTTTGAGAGCACTGCAATCACAAGGTGAAAGTTGCTGTGTCACGTGGTATTTTTTTTTGGTATTTCACGGGCATCTGCAGTAAGCTGGAAAACACTAATAATAATAATAAATAAATAGAATGTTAGAAACTTATTAATTAGGCATTTGACAGACCAATGTACAGCTTTTCTATAGGAATTATTTGCCTAACTTCGCTGCTTCCAAAGTTATTAATCTTGCCTAATTAACAAATTAAATGGAACACAAAGAAACGGTCTGACTCGCTCCACACGATAGCAAGAATAATGCATTTGGTTGCGTTGTCTTAGGGTGCATCTGCATATTTTTAAACCCTGGCTAAAGGTAGCTGGGCCACCTTGTATACACCATCACACTATCAATTTATGCTGAGGTGAGTGCATGCAGAAATTCTGGTCCAAGGAACATCTGAGTCATTTTTTTTTTCTAAAAGGGCCAAGTCTACATTAAGCAGAACGGAGAAAAATGCAGTTGTTTGCTACTAGCAATACCAGTTGATGCTGCTCCAACAATTCCTTCCAAGTGCACTCATACCACCGAAATATCATGATGTTATATTACAGTTAAAATGTATGCATCCCCCTATCACCGTAATCCAGAAGTAAAGTTGGATTTGGCTCTTACAGACATGAAACAGAGTAACTGGCTCATTTTGATTTAACCATTTTGTTCAAGCTTGCATTGGACACCCAAAAGGCCTGCATATCAGCGCATGAGCGCTATCGCAAAACTTTGCAAACAAAATTAACGTCATGAATTTCCTTTTTTGTTTTGTTGGTTGCATCCTCTGCTGCATGGGCTTACTGGATCTGCGTCTTTGGGATACAGGGCTGCACCCTTGAAAGCATATGGAATTTCTGTTTGAAGCTTTTTGCTGAGCTTGCCAACACACGCGCACTTTCCTGTGCAAGCACTTCGGAAGTTGCTGCTTTGCTGGCTCTAAGGGGCGCTGTTTGGGATCACTTCTTTTTCGTCCCCCATCTCTTTATTCCATCGTCTTTGATGCGAAGTGTACTGTCTTGACAAGAAGCAACGAGAAGCATGATGACAGAGCAACTAGCACACATCAAACAGCTTCGGTGTGGCTATACTTGTTGTTTAGGTCACGAGCGCACAGAGCACTGCATGATTTAGTGGATCTGGCTCACTTTGATTCAAGCAGATGCTGCACTTTGCTCATTTTTTTATTCGAAACTATTTTTTGAGTCCACATTACAATTGTGAATTGACCTGCTTTGACGAGTTATTATTGAAACAAAAGAAACCTAGGTGTATTTTACGTTCCTGTCAAATTTAGCCCAGTTTCAGTTTCTGGATATGGCTCTTTAAAAAAAAGAATCCTAATTTCTTTTTTTGTCATACCAGTAATATGGTGCTGCAACGTAACATAAAGGTGGTCTGACATGCTTTGCTTACAATGTAAGTGGTGAGCTTCTTCAGGACATCTTCATTGGCCATTATGAAAGCCTTCGCTGTGTCACCATCTGCAATGTTGGCCAGGATGCACAATGCTTGCTCCTTAACGTCAGCACTGTGATCCCCTTCAAGAATGAGGATCACTGCCTGCATTATCTGGGTCCCGTGGCTGTCCATGATGTGGTCAATGTGCTGCAAAATAGGAGAGAAAAACTGCACATGCTGTCTTTTTGCACTTTATCCTATAGCCATACTATAAAAATACATAAAACATGACTAATGACTGCAGCAAAAACGAACATGCTTCTCAAAAAACAAAGCAAAACTATGTAAAGCAGAAGGATGCGAGTTGAATCCCGGCTGCTGCAGTCACATTTTTCATGGAAGCAAAAATGCTAGAAGCATTTTTGCTTCCATTGAATGCACATTAAAGTGTGCTTTCAATGCACATTAAAGAACAGTAGGGTGGTCAAAAACATCCGTGGACATCCACTATAGCGTGCGTCACAATCAT
Organism: Hyalomma asiaticum; assembly: GCA_013339685.2. Classification (NCBI taxonomy): domain Eukaryota; kingdom Metazoa; phylum Arthropoda; class Arachnida; order Ixodida; family Ixodidae; genus Hyalomma; species Hyalomma asiaticum. The sequence goes on from CM023481.1 coordinate 332,476,377, forward strand.
ATCATGGCATATAAAACCCCAAGAATTTTTAATAAAAAAAAAAAAAAGATGCAGATACGTTTTGTTACAATGAAACTGGGAACTTCCCTTAAACCAATCCCTTGCTGAAAAAAAAAGAAAAAGAAGAAAGCCTATTCTAAATGGTACACTACTTTAACAACATACCTTTTCGACAGGTGAAAAAGATCATTAATCTAAAATGTTAAATCATTTATAAATAGTCACAAGGGATGCGAGCGTATTCAAGTAACAAAACATGTCACACATTCGATAACAAGTATTCAAAAGAAAGTGACTTGATTTTTCAGACATACGTGATAATTAAGGCGTTTTTTGACATGCCACATACTACAAGGATGTTTAAAACTTCAGATGGGCCCTTTGCTCTCCAATTTTTAATTTTTTTACTATGCTTACAGGTTTGAAAAATCACACTATCACACCACCATCACCATATTAATTATTTCGCAGCTCTGAAGCAGCGCTCTTGCATGAAAATTGGCTGGCAGTGGCAGTCACCATGGTTTGACATTTGCTACCAAGCTTCCAATTGCTCGGTGTCATTTTTGTGAATAACCCCTTAACCATTTTGTTTTTTGAGAGTATTTCTGTCCAAAGAGTTCACTTTTTGATCATTTGAAATTACCTACTTTCCTTCTCAAGAGAATGTTTTGATTGCAAAAAGAAAATTCAAGCATATATTACATTAAAAAATTCAAGCATATATTACATTAAATTAGCATAATGAAACTTGTTCCATGTTCTCAGGAGGGCCAGCTACTCATTGGTAAGCAGCAGTAAAAAAGAAGACAGGAACGGTGTTTAGACGCTTTCATCATTTTGGCTATGGTTCGGTTAGACACAGTCCGTCATTTGACTGCTGCAGACTGATGCTGAAAATCTTCTTTTCTGTGACGCTGCACGAGCAATGCGCATGTCACCTTTACTGAAAACAATTTTCTAAATACAAGCCACGAAAAATATGAAATGGCTGTTAAAATAAAAGCAATTGGTTTCTGAAATCTGAAACGGTCATAAACCTGCCGAAGTTGTATGCATCCTGCAAAATGCTGAAAAACCATCGCAGACGCCATTGCTTGCTGTTGATGATGCGATGCGGCATTCTGTGACAGCTCCGAGCTTGAGACAAGCAACCTTGCCAAAGCCTAGCCGAATATGCTACAAGCTCAAATTTTTTTGTGTTTTTTTAGTCCTCACTTCGCTTGGACACTCGTGCACATGTACTTCACCGCGTAAGCTTGGACCAGTGCTTGTTTTGTGCATTTTCTTGTCAGTAGCGAGTGCTAATGGCGGCACCTCAAAGCAAGAAATAGGAGTTCCTTCGTAGAAGCAGAAGGCTCAAATTATTGCCACCGCAGCAATAGAAAGGAAAAAAGGAAGCATTGTTGAAGGATATGGCACCCTGCCAAGCTCTTTGTCGACCAGACTGAAGTCCAAAGCAAGCATCTCAAAGGCACTAGCATCGGGCACATCTGCACAATAGATGAAAAAAACGCAGCCTGCCCATGAGGACCGTGACAAGGCCGTTTGTACCTGGTTTTGTGAGACGACAGCAAAGAAGGTCCCGATAAGCAGCACTATGATCCAGCAGAAGACCGTCAACTGCATCTGCCTTTCAGACATACCTAACAATTTCAAAGCTAGTGCTGGACGGTTAAACCATTTCAAGGAGCGCCACAATATCGTCGGCAAAGTGTTGTGCGTCAAGTCCGCTTCTGCAGACTCCGACAGTGCATCATTATGGATTGCGAGCAACACTGCCAGCATCTTGGAAAAGTACCCTGCATATGATGTGTATAATGCGGACGAGACCGAGCCTTTCTACGAAATGCTGCCAGCAAAGACGCTCTATTTGAAAGCAAAAGTGCCACGGAGGCAAGCAGAGCAAAAAGCGCATCACTGTTTTGCTCTATGCAAATATGGACGTGTCCGACAAGCGGCAACTTCTTGTCATCTGCAAGAGTGCCAAGCCGCACTGCTTTTAAAGGCATGTAAAGCCTGCCTGTAAAATACATCGCAAATAGCCATTCATGGGTGACACGGGCTATTCTCACCAAATGGCTGGTCGCATTCGACCAGAAAATGAAAAGTCAAGGCTGGAATGTTTGTCTGCTAGTGGATAATTGCTGTGCCCATCACTTGGGCAGTAACCTCAAGCTTACAAACATTGTGCTTAAATTTTTTCCACGAAACTGCGCTTCGCATATCCAGCCTTTGGATCAAGCCATCATTAACAGCCTGAAGCATGGCTACCGATCCAGGCTGGTGCAATGCATCATTCTAAACGAGCATGACCGCGATTTATTCATTGTGGTTCAAATATTACCGCTGCATGGATGTCGACAAGGTGCAATATTGTCAACAACTGTTTCACGTACACGGAGTTCCGGCATTAAGAGCTGACAGTGGCTGGTTGGAGCGATACTGCTACCAACAAAGACTGCGTTGAACAGGGGGAAGCCACAAAGACCACCGTAATGTTGGGAACGCTCAGGGAAGCTGGCACTGTGCCCAACAGCATCAATATTCATGACTATATGGAGGCCGATGTGGACATTACAGTTTATGAGGAGCTCAACAACGCCGAAATCCTCAAGAGCGCTCATGCCGATGTCGCTTCAAATACCAGCAATTCGTCAGACGATGACTAAGACGCACATGGTCTTCCAGTACTAGTGACCGCAACGCACGTCATGGACTCTCTCAACACACTACGCAGTTTTCTTTGTGCCCACAATAACGACGTTGCCATGTAACTTCTCACCGAGTGTGAGCATCGCATTCTGCCACTGCTGGCAAGAAAGAAAAAAACAAGAAATAGCGTCTTTTTGAAGTTCTGGAAAATTGTGCCCAGAGTTATTTGCAGGTCTTTTTTTCTTTACTTACAGTTGTTTCCATGGCAACGAAATTTCTGCTTCAATGAAATCTTTTGTGATCCCCATGAATTTTGTTGTAGCAGAGTTTGACTGCAAAAATCCAAGTGTACTTTACATCGAGATTTCCCTGTGCTTACAGATGCAGCATCTATGTTCTACCATCAAATTATGTATCCAGTGTGTTTCACTGAAGATACTATATACAGTAGTACTAGCTGCACTATCTACCACAACCGATGAAATCAGTGCTCTTTTTTTTTTGTCATCATCACAGATCGCTCTCTCTTCTGGAGTGGTTGCAAACGATGGTAACCAACCCACTAGGCTGTCTTCATGACCGTGCATCCTCTCAAAAGACCAGAGTGTGTTAAAAAGATGCTTAATTGTTCCTATTGTACCTTTAAAGGAGTACTGACACCAATTTTCGAAGCTGAGTTTACTCCACCATACAACTCTCCTACATGCGTAGACAGCTCTGAGCTCAGGAAATGCTGAGAAGATACAGTGGAACCCCGCTGTTACGTTCCTCACTGCTGCGTTTTCCTGGTTGTTACGTTGTTTTTCATCGGTCCCGGCATAGCTCCCATAGGGTCCCATGTATTGCGAACCCCGCTGTTACGCCACAACTGTGGGCGTGTTCCCGCATGATGCGTCGCAACCTGGCACGCTGTACCCGCCCGGGCATCGCTATTTTGATTTTACTTTTGACAGTCTTGGTCACGCCTGCAAGAATCGCCGCCCGCTGAGGGCTGCCGAGGTAGCACCAGCGCTATCTGGGCAGCCATGCGATCGCTCCGGAGCCGAGCGACACTCCCCCCCCCCTTCCGCCTTTAAAGGCCGGCGGGGCGTTTCCTCCCCGCTTTGACGGCAGGCGATCCGATAGGGGTGATGTTATCGCCTCCGAACGACGGAGATGGGCCGGGCGCGTTTGATCTCTGCTTCAGCCGTTTTCGTCGCCCCCACTCGAGCGCTTTTATTCTAGCGACCGTACTTTGGGCTCTGTGGGCTTCCGGAGAAAAGAATCGGAAAAAGGAACATCGCACTCGCAGCCCCTTTTGCGTATGACTGTGCTCGCCTGCGCAGCGAGGGGCGCGGCCGCGCGGCTGTCCAAAGTCTGTCCGTGCGCTCGCCGGCGAGCTGGTTCGGGCCGGACGGCGAGCGCAAAATATACGAGGAATTTTTTTTTTATTGCTGGCTAAATGTCAGGGGTGCGCAAATTATGCGAGGGCGCTAATTATGCGGGTAAATACGGTAAAAAAGCACTGAAGACGGAACGTGAAAGCGCTATCGAGCGATCGCGGACCCGACGCGACCAGCCGTACTCGCGATCACAAACCACGCGCGGGATGCCGGAACAGGACGCGGTGATCGCAGTGACGGGGGCGACTTGCCTCCAAAATTGGCGCGTCACGCTGGAACTAAACCTCAATGATCACAGTTTTGATTGCGATCTCTGAGGCCATACTTTCATCGGGGCGCCGAAGGCTATAGTGGCGGCCCATTCACTGCGCTTGACAGCCGTGAACGGAGTCCGAATTATCGAATTTAGAGCTAGAAACCGTCCAAAATATCGGCCGGTTTTAACACAATAAGGCTATGTTGGCACTGGCGGTACCGCGGCTGTCCGGATCATCGGTCGGCGACCTAGATGGCTCACCTTGCTGAAATACATTGTTTGAAATCAAAGCGGCCCTGTTCTCATTCATTTTGGGAGCTTTCCTCACTCTTGCGTTTTCCCGGCTGTTACGTTTTTTCCCCCTTGTCCGCCGAAAAACGTATGAACGGGGTTCCACTGTATTTTAATTTGACATCAAAGTCAAGTTTCACATGGCGTGCCTACTGGCATCGACACTAGTGCGACATCAGGCTACAGTACAAATTTTTGTGACTTCATGCAGCAGTATGGCAAGTTGTGATGACGTCACGTACAAAAACATGCAAAATGGCCGTTTGTACGTCACTCTCGGTCATCTGCTCGCCGTAATTGAGAGTGCCCGTGAAGCGAGCGAGTGAAGTCGGGTTACCTTCTATCGTCGTGTGTGCCCATGTATGATCGGAAGGCAAGCTCGCTCTGGGGCCGGCATATTGCCCCTGAAATGCCGCTCGGAGGCCACCTTAGCTTATCGTGACCTCCGGAGCTGTGCCAGCACCCACCGTGCATGCCGTACGTTGCATCTTGCACTGTGCCGAAGTATTTGCTGTCGTCACGGAGTCCCTATACAAAATTTTGTACGTCGTTGACCCCGCACTTGCTACAGGTACTGTGCGCGAGAGATCACTGGGCGAAAATGTCAGGATTTTTTGCAGGAACACGACACGAGAGGCTCATTACTTGTACATACTGTGTCGTGATGTCAGGCTACAGGAGGAACTGAAACCTGCTTTTAAAAGCATTAAGGCATGCTGTAAATAAATTTTCACGGCGCTCTTACGCTTACCAGTACGTTTTCTGTGCTCTGGAGGGCTTGGACTTTCATTTCATGCAAAAAATCGCCAACTGAAAATTTTCGTGGCGGTACTCCTTAAGTAAGCATGCTTTACAACGTGTGATTTAGCAAAAAAACCTTTTTGTGCTACAAATAACGAAAAGTAAAAATAGTTGAAAAACCTGATCATTATTATACACTAATGGAAAATATTAAATGTTAAGTTAAATTTGATTCTGGCACAGATTTATGTTCCACTATGTCTCAGAAACTATTAGTATTCATACATGCTTACTGATCACATCTATTTCAGTAATCAAGAGCCTTTATCAGCACAAGCATGTACCACAGAGAAGTGAATGATACTTCTTAAATAGCTGTTTCCTTAACTTAAAGGGACACTGAAGGGGTTTTAAATTTTAGAATTTAACGAAAATTCGGTATCCGCGACCTTTTATAACCTACCTACGGTGGTTTTTTGCGCGATATTTAATTAAACAACAGCGATATGAGCGCCAAAACTTGGTCTGAGGGAACGCCCCACGGCGAGCGCGGAGAGTAGGTGAGGAGGATGACAGAGAGTGAAACGCGGAGGAGTGACGTCATCGTGAGGGCGAGCAGGGTAGCTGCATTGGTTTGCGGCTTTCGTTTGGGCACAGCACAGTGTCGGTAGAGGAGCTTGTGCTGGTTTTTGGGCACCGCACTGTTTTCATGTCATGCTTGGAGATTTTTCCGGTAGCAAGTTCACTGGTTATGTCACAATATTGCCTTTGCTGCGGTGTACTGATTTGTCGAAGTGGACTTGCCATACCGAGCTTCTGTGCGTCCTTCAGCTGCGACAACATCTACGTTTGCAGAGCAGCAGCATTTCACAAATTCTCTCAAGATTAGATTATCCACTGAGTGGGTCATTGCTGCTAGGAAAGAGAGGAACTTCAGTCCTACAAGAGCAAGTATGCTATGTTCGAGGCGCCTTCTAGACAGCGACTACGTACAAAAACAGTCTCGAATATAATCGGTACGCTCGTTGATGAAGTTATACAATACTGAACCACTACACGGCCCTTTTTGTGCGTCCGCATATAGAGGATCTCGCCGCAAGAAAAACGGCGGGGCAAACGCTTCACATTTCCAGAGAGACCGATCGCCGACCGGTTCTCACCACTCCGATCCCGTGGCCTACCTCGGCCGACCAATTAAGTGACTATATATATATATATATATACACCAAACCATTCCTGAGGTCGAGAACCGCAGCAGAAAAATACAGGGACACCAGCTGTGCTGTTCTTTTTTTTTTTCACATAAAAGCGACATTGAGGAAGTCAAAAACTAATCACACATATCGACGCACAACATGAAAATTTGAGTTAATCATGTTGCAAATGTATGCGCTGATGAGTTTTTGCCGGATTGAAAACAGCGTTAGTCGCACCGTCTGCCTAGCTACACCAGCGTCGTATTCATGGGCTGTCAGCGAAGCCTTCATGATGGCGTGCTGTTCCGGTGTGCTGGTCGCACGTGAAGGGGTGCTCTTATTTAAATATGCTTGTGCGAAACGAAAGAGGGTCATGAAAAGTTGCTTGTGTTGTAGTTCTTGTCTAGAATGCGAGGTCTTGTGAGTGTATGTACCACATGATGAGCGCTGTTCCTGGGCAGAACCTACATGCTGCTCACTCGATTGGATGCTTCATCGCATATTTCTTCAATTACGGTGTGTGGCACATGCTCGAACACACGGCACTGCACGTCGGACCGGTGTGGATACCAGCCGATGGCGATACGTGTACCGCAGTTCTGCTAGTCGACTGCGATGGTAGCCTGTCGTCTGCACCGTTTGAATGAAATATCCATACCTGAATGCGGGCGACCACATGTAGTTGTACCACAAACTCATCGTAATTGCTACAGTTAGCCATAATAATGGCGATATGCTTATATACAGCAAGAAAAAGAACTGATAAAGCGCGCACGGCCGGTCGGCGGGCGCGCACTAGCACAGCCGTGGCAGTCAGCTCCTCCGAAGCACTCACGATGACGTCATGAAGCTCCTCAACCAATCATAGGCGGTGACACGGTTTTCGTTGGCCCCCGATGACGCGCGCCGTGCATTTTTGCCTAAATAGGGTCATTTGCTCAAGTTTATGCCCATTTTCGACCTGATTTTCGCGTTCATCGTACGAAAAATGATTAAATAGCATCATAACCTCAATTTTTTTTAAAAGTGCTTCAGTGCCCCTTTAAAGAACTGAAAATGTTGAATACCAAGCTCAAAGGGTAAAGCAGGCCTGACATGCAGTCACAACAAATGTGAAAGCCTATGTAGGTATAAAGTAATTGTGACATAATAGCAACATTACAGATAAAATCATGTGTTTGCACAAAATTATATACATAATTTGCTCACTAGAATGTCAAAGTTTCTCAAGCAATCCCCCATTTATCAGGGGGTAATGACCCCTTTTCATTGTTAGGTTGTATCAATAAATTTTGCAAAAGCAGGCACCCCTACAAGAGGGAGAGCGAGGGGATCTCCAGTAAAGTGCAAATGCGACACCCAATATCATGTAACAAAAGCTCTCACGTATATTGTTGTGCTATGAAACAAGTCTGCACTCCCAAGTTCTGAAATGATACAACAAGGTGCACTGCACATATCAACTTCTTGATAAATCTTCATGTCCAACGGCATAGCACTTACACAGTATACAAGTCACCTGGCAACAATTTTAGAGGTGGAGCTCACAACTGCAATTATGTGACGATTTGCTTGAATGATTGTAACTGTATGCTACAAACACTCATCCATTTACATTACAGAACCAACAAGAAAGCATTTTTACACTGTTCCAATACAAGGAAAAATGAACCTCTCATAAACACAGCAACACCTCCAAGTTCTTAAAGGGCCCCTAAACCACCCCCGACATTTTTTTTGAACATTTCAAGTTAACATGCGCATCAAGTTGAAAATGCCGTCACGATGAACGATGCAAAATGCGGCAGCACTACACGCCGTGGCCGCGCCACAAACTCGAAAAACAATCCAGTGCGCCTCTCTGGCCAGTTCCGGCATACCAAAGTTAGCTGTGACGACATTGTAGTTTTTGGTGACGTCAGAAGAGTCCGAGCTCCGCTTATTGGTCGAAGGAGAACGTCGACTTCCGGTTAGTGTGCTAGCAAATGCACGCACTCCCTGCCTGTTTGATTTCCTCGTCGTGTGTCACTCGTGTGGTTTTCCGCATGTGAATTCGCCAATGCGCTACGCTACGCAAGTGCAAGTGAGGTACAGCCGAGTAGAAACTGCAGCAACTGTCAGAACACGACGGATAGCGCTAACAGAGAGCGTTGGCACAGCACCATCAAAACACTTGCGCGAACGCGGGAGCCCGGCGGAGGCGCATCAACCGGATGCGCGTCATCGGCGATGTATGTCACGTGACATTCGGAGGAGCACTTGGCAAGGAGGTGGCACCGGCAAGCGGCCGGCGGGCGCAGGAGAGAGTGAAACGGGCAAGTGCCGCGTTTTAATAATCAAACGCGTGTAACTCAGCTATTTCGGCACCATTTCGAAAAATTCTTGCGGCTACGTGTTCGTTTTGGACACCGGCACAAAAGCAACACTACAACTACATTTCGACCTCTTGGTGGTTTAGGGGCCCTTTACGACCAACCATAGAACTGATAAGTGCAGTTACGATAACGCAATGGTACCATACAACAAAACAAGAGCTGCAAAACAGACCTGCTTGATTGAGAGCAAGTTGCGCAGCAGGCCAAGCGTCTTCATGAGCACACTGACATCAGGGTCTGATAGGAGCCTGAAGACTTGGTCAGTGCCTAAAGTGGACAGTATCTGGGACTTGATCTTCTGGTCAGCTTGGAAGGCCATGTTCATGAGGGCCCAGACACCATTGAGTCGCAGGGCTGGCTCATCTCTCCGTGTCAGGCCACACAGCAGCTCCACAGCACCACACTCCAGGATGGGCTGCAGGTGGGCACAGTGCTGGGCCCAGTCAGTCCCCTCAGGGCAAGCACGCAAGCGCCACACAGCAATGCTGGTAGCAGCAGTGCAAGCACAGAGGGCAGCAGCAGAAGGGGTAGCAGCACAGCATTTGGGGAGAAGGCACCCGCAGCAAAAATATTTCTATGCTCCACCCTCTAAGATAGCTCTTCAAACTAATAGTCAAATTTTATTACATACAATGAACAATACAAATGTTGCAAATTGCACTATTATTTATATTTGATATATGAAGTCACATAAGGAGCAATGTCTAAACTCAAGTGCCAACTCAAACGCAACTCAAGTGGCAACCTATGCAGGTTGCAATTGAATGGAACTGATTAAGTGAAAGAGAAACCAAAGTTGTAAAAATAAGGCTTTGATGCGACACGCACTTGACACTTTCCTCCAAACTAAAAACTAGGGGTGTGTAACACTGAAGTTTTCTAATATATACCAAATATGAATAGAGAAGTGCCTTTGAATATCTAATCAAATATCATATATGTACATATAATTAAAAAATCTTGCAAGACAAGTAAGAATAGCTTTTGTTACTGTTTATAATATCGCATAGCTTTCACTATAAGATATTCTAACGACAGTGACAAGCAACACGACAGGCAGACACTGTCGCATTGATGCATCATGGTCTGGAGCAACCACATGCAAATGGCGTGACAAGGTAAAAAGAAAAAAAAAGAAAAAAGGTGATGCTGACGGCACTAAATCATGGCCTCCAAGACTTGGGGCGCCGGCAGCTCTGGCATGCAAATTTCGGAGGCCTTGGCCATATTTATATCATTGTAGTATTAAGTAGCGTCATACACCAGTGACAAATATTGGAAGCATGCCGAGAAGCCAAAGTTCTCACCTTATTGCATTAGTTCTAGAACAAATACACCAACATCGCCAGCAAGAACAAATGTCATGCCACTAGTGGGGAAACACTGCAAGGAACGCCTACTGGTACATAAGAATGAAACCACTTTTGAGGCTCACGGTAGTAACTTAGGCCTAGCAGTGTCAAAATGAGCACATTTTCAAAACAATGACCGCAAAACATACTTTCTCCCTTTAGTAGATGAGAGTAAGAGACTCAATTTAAGGTTTGTTTCTTGCCGTTGAGGTCAAGAGCAAGTAACTGATGCGGATTCAAATTGAAGCAGGCACTTTGCTTGCCATGATGTTGTCGCAAAATCACTCAGCGATGAGCGCATTTTTCTAGCTAGCCATAAAATTGTGACGCGACAAGACATCTCCAACAAGGGGCTTTTGGGAAACATGTCTAGTGAAACAGACGACGAGTGAACGTTGACTGCAATGAAAATAAATGCTTTCTATGAGCTTTCCTAACCCGCACTATATGCAGTTTTTTCTTTTTTTTCTGTCCCCAAATTACACCTCTTTTATAGATGGGTTTTTATAGTAATGCATAAGCTTGTTCAGATAAGAGAACACACATAAGTTCTCATACTTCTATATTAACATGATTTTAGTGTAAACATTTAGCACAGATATAAAATTTTGTAATAAAGTTTTTTTTTTTTTTTCATTTTCTGCAACTTTTGTCATGGCAGGGCTTAAATGTGTGCAAATTACACAACACACATGGGAGTTGACTTTCAAATCAGCAAAGAAATTTAGGTATAATATGCAAATATGCTTTGTAGTGCAACACGGTAACCCATACAACATAACCTCACATAGTCATTCACACCACAGTGACAGTAGAGATTACCTTCATTTTTATCAAATTATTTTTCCAACCTGTCATAATGAATTATCATATTTAGAGCTTTTCCTTTAAAGGACAGATACCTTTGTTTAATGGTGGCTTTCACCAAACTCCCACGATAATGGGTAAACCTGAACTGTCCAAAATCAGTGCTCACTTCCTCTGAAGCAGGCAGATACTTCCTGGACTGGTAGATTATAGCCTCATTTGCACTATCAGGACATTCCACTGCTCTGTTGCTAACTGCTTGAACACACAACGTTGTGGTTAAATGAGTAAACCAAGCAAAAATCCGCCGTGTTCTCATCCTGGCGAGCAGGGGTGAGAGACTACCCAAGTTTTGGAGCAACTTTTGGAGCAGGCAAAATTGCGTTTAGAAGCAGTTTGGAGCAGAAAAAATTGCAGGTTGAAGCAGTTCAGAGCAATATAAATTTCTATTCGGAGCACGCAATCTCAATTTCTGTGGAATAATGGTGTACTGAAGTAGACTGTCAATTTATAACAAAACAGAATAAACTAAAATTAGCAACTACTGCAACTGTCACAGTCAATTTCAGAAGCTGAGTTCCAGAGATTACCATGACACTCATAGCGTCTATCATTGATTCCGACTTTAGCACCAGTACGGCAGTGCCTGGACAGATAAGCGCCACGGCATGATGATGGTCACCAGTGAATGCATCTCTACGACAAAGCCATGTCATGATGAGAAAATGCGGCTATCTGCTCGGCAGTGCGGAAAAAGCACTGCTCGTTGACTGCACGGCTTTAATAAGCGACTATCCGAACTAGTACACCGCCGCACGGTGCCGCCTCCTTGTGCGGGAACCATGTGCTTTGCACGGACATGGAACACACATTGCTTACAGAGATGAAAGCCACCCGGCATCATTGCACTGACCCAAAATGCCCGCTGCAATAATAGGAGGCACGAACAATTATGAGATGAGGGTGCTCAAAGACCACTCTGAGGTAAGCAAATGAACACGGCACAGGAAGCGTCCCTGCAGTGACAGCATGAGGACGAGATGCGCTGTGTGCAACTATGTAGAGAGGATCGGACCTATGCTGCAGCTGCACTGTGCTTTATAAAACGGTATTCCAGATCGTCGCACTGATGCACGCCTCATGGAAAGAGAGACGAGTTGTCCATTTGGTCTGGTGTCCTTTCAACAACTGTATCACATTATCACTTCACCAAATCATAGTTTCAAAATATTCTTTGGCACCGCACGCTAGAGCACAGTTGTGCGAAACGATCTCGATTACTTCCTTGCTTTGGTAGGTATGCTTATCAAATCGAACAAGTGAGGTTTCTGCAATAATGGGACCCCAGAATGGGGACTGTCCCTCAACAGCTAGCACATATCGCCTGCAACTGCCACAGGAAAAATTTCTCTTGCTGCAAGCCAATCAAATCGCTATGCGGTCGGAGTGCTGGAGCGGCGGCACCGCGCAAGTTTTTCTCTAAAATTGCATAACATCCCTGACACTACAATATCAACGTGCCAGCGGTTGTGACAATTGTGGAAAATATTCTCAAGATACACGTTCCATTCAGTGTGGTAATATGATTTGTGGGTCAATTTACAACAGCATAGATCCAGAGAGCCCAATTTACCTATACAAGTTGAGCTCAGAAAAAGTATGAGGACAAAGGGAATAGACGCTGACATACTGGCTGGCACTTTCTATCTTTAGCGCTCAACTCATACATACCTCACTAACCAACAAGCCCGCTTCGCCACCCTCCTCAATTTACCGTAGCCTGCCTATGTGAAAGCATCCGAAACTTTTTATTCCTAATCTGCCACTGGCCCTTCGCAGCTGCATGTCCATATACCATATACCGGCATCTGCATATACCGGCATCTGCATCGTCCATATAAAACTACAAACGGCGCATAGTTTCCCACAGCAGGAAACTTTGCAGCAGCATGCACCTGTCCAATTCAATATGAACCATACTACCGTGCTTACTTGCGCAATGAATGCACTCTCATAATAACGCACCCCCAACTTTAGCAGTCACATTCCGGATTCTTTTTTTTTTTTCCGCGTGATAAACACACCATCCAACTTTATTGCAAATGAGTTCTGTGGAAACCTGCAAGGCGGAGTAACATTTATGAAAGGAAAAATTAGCATCCACCCATTTTGTAGCAGAAAACTGTTGGATGCCGGGGGGGACACGCATTGGTCCTGGGTTCAAACCCTGGACCAGGATGAATTTTTCAGAAACTAGGAAGCTTTCATTTCTGAGAAATCTGTATGGATTTCCTTGTAGCTGTGTGCTACAAAACAGGTGGATGCTAATTTTCCCTTTCATACCACCAACTTTGAACCCCTACAGTAGCACGAACGGCCTCGCTGTGGCTTTCCCATTTCACTCAATCCGCAGTGTTCATGGGCCATTTGGCGTGGCCATTCATAACTCCTGCATCCCAATAAAACTGCCCCTTGTTGCCAGGCGTAGCTGCATGAAAGCAGCGGCAACATCACTTACTCGCAATGCTGCATTCCTCTGTGCTATCGCAGCTCCCTCATGCTCGCCACGGCGTGCTGCGCAGGCTAGCGCAGCTAAGCCTAAGCATGGTTGCAGCGTGGTCTCCAAGATTGCTAAGATGCAGTCTTGCACTCGACCGAGAGGCTCAGCATAGATATGAGGGAGACATGCGATGATTAGCCATTTTGCTTGCGTTTATGGGAAACATGTACCGTATTTACCCGCATAATTTGCGCCCTCGCATAATTTGCGCACCCCTAATATTTAGCCAGCTTTGCAAAAAAAAAAATAATTCCTCGCATATTTTGCGCTCCCCGTTCCCAGCTCGCCGGCATGCACGCACGGACAGACAGCCGCGCGGCCGCGCCCCTCGCTGCTCAGGCGAGCGCAGTCATACGCAAAAGGAGCTGCGAGTGCGATGCCCCTTTTTCCAATTCCTTTCTCCGGAAGCCCCCGAAGCCCAAGTACGGTCGCCATAATAAAAGCATGCGAGTGGGGGCGATGAAAACGGCTGAAGCAGAGATCAAACGAGCCCGGCTTATTTCCGTCGCTCGGAGGGCAGATGTGATAACATCACCCCGATCGATCGGGACACCTGCCATTGATGCGGGGAGGAAAGGCCCCGCCCGTCTTTAAGGAGCATGAAAAGGTGTCCCTCGGCTGCCGAGCGATCGCATGGCTGCCGAGATAGCGCTGGCGCGCGCGCTATCTCGGCAGCCATCAGCAGGCGGCTCGTAAACATTTCTACGTGCTGCACTCTCAACGCGAAGGGACTGCGAAAAGTGTCCCTGGAGCAGCCGTATTCTCTTACACCAATGTTTTGCAGTGTTACGTGAGATAGTATACAAAAGAGTTACCGCGCTAGTTGCATTATATTACACGTTATTTCAAACGTGTTCGCGAAATATCCGCGCAATTTGCGCACCCCCTTCTCGGAGCTCTAAAATCGCGAAAAAAAGTGCGCAAATTGCGCGAGTAAATACGGTACTCCCCAGTTATGGCCACCGGCGAACAATGATGCAGCTGGGCATCCCGAAGAAGGCATCCGTTATGCAGCGACCTTGGTTGGCCGCAAGCCGGTACAACGAGGATCACTGGACTATGCATAGTGCGCGTCGTGGCATTGTTAAGGGCAGGACTTGCAGCAATATAGAAGCTACTGAAACTCTATGCGTGATGAAGTGCCAGTCGTTAGGTTTTTTTTTTTTTTTTTTTTTTGCTGTTGAACGTTTGGCAGCATCATCATTTTTCCGGTTTCATGGCACTGTGGGTCAACCACACGTTAAACGAAAGCGAAAGGCCATCACAGTGGAACAGTACGCAGCCACCATAAAGGCTCTCATAGTGAGTGCCGAGTTGCGTGATACTGACGCCATATAGCTCTTTTGTATGGCTTTTTAAATAAAATTTCATCACACGCGTGGCTTTAAGCATTAAACTTTTTTCGGGAAAAAAGTGTGTTCATTACACGAATAAATACAATAATAACCAGTTCGCTCAAAGCGTCTTCGGCCGCATTTTCATTTTCTAAGAAGCGCCGCATCGCTCAGTCCACTCAGCTCTCTGTGAGCACCGCCAATCGACATCTACGAGTATTCCCGCAGGCGTACCGACCACTTGTCGGGAATGCTGAGAAGTGCAAATGCTGAGCAAGAAGTGCCATCGGGCGGTAAGTGGAATGTTAACTACAGCACTTTCTATCGGAAAACGAACTGTCTCATGCCGTTTTGGCGCAGTGCAACACAAATTTGGCAACTTTTCTGGGTTTCATGCAGTTGGGCACAGCAATGTACGTTTGTATCAAATTGGTGCAATTGGCGGAGCAGTCCCACCCCTGCTGGCAAGTAGCTTCAAGGAGAGGTAGTACAGCATAGACCGCTTATAACGTAAGTCGCCGGAATCGCCAATACCAGCACTCTAACGGTACCGCACTACCTCCAAACAACATTTTTCAAAGTCTACACGTGTGTAAAAAGCGTTGAGCAGGTAGCGGCGCGTGTTAGACATCTGAAACACGCCACTGGGCTGCTTTCACCCGCTTAAAAAAAAAAAAAAAAAATCTGGATATTTCAAAGATTTAAGTCCACGGCCCCGAGCTGTGCCAAAAAAAAAAAAAGAAAAGAAAAGAAAAGGCACTATAGCGATGTCACCGTTTATGCGGACTTCCCATGGAACCGGACTGCGCAGAAAAGGGAACCGATTATTACATGTGCTACCCTTCGTTTTCTCTGACGCATGCGCGATGTCAAAAACGTTGCGACCGCTAACCGCCATTCGAGTGGTGCACCTGCCATCCATGCCTTTGCTTCCGTTGTCGAAGCGATTTGTCCGCGTTTTAAACGCGGCCGCCA
The DNA here is from genome assembly GCA_013339685.2 of Hyalomma asiaticum. Classification (NCBI taxonomy): domain Eukaryota; kingdom Metazoa; phylum Arthropoda; class Arachnida; order Ixodida; family Ixodidae; genus Hyalomma; species Hyalomma asiaticum. The sequence goes on from CM023481.1 coordinate 332,492,301, forward strand.
TGAACCACAGTTGCCCGCAGCACCTTATCTGCAGCCAGCACCGAAAAGGTAGCGTTCGTTAGACCTAGTTTGTGGGGTCACAGGCGGTGCGCCCCACGGGAAGCTTGCCCTTGACAACACAGGGGATCGGGTGCACAAAAAATCCCGCTCGCGGGCGTGCATTCCATGCGGTGCACGCATTCGGTGCTGACAAATGTCCGTAGCAGCATTCTCCGTCGCGTTGGAAATCCGATCAATCCTATCCTCACAGCACGTGCCTGCGACATGCTGCTGCCGCGGCCTTATTTTTTTTCCCCCTCTGCTCCTTGTTCATTCGTTCCGCGCTTTTTCCTCCTCCATGGCAATTTGTTGCGCTCTTCTGGGGCGGCGCACTACTGTTCTGAAGCCTGCTCCCTACCTCAACTGTCCGATGATTTCCCGGCAGCCGCATTATAACCGCTCTTTCATCTCACGTAGCTGCACAATAAGCGGTATGCGTATACATTAAGTTCTATGGGAGGGTTAACAGGGGTAAGAAAAAACCGCATTATAGCCGGTCCTGCACCTATAAGCGGTTACGCTATAAATGGTCGCAGCTGTATAGGAGCAAGTGGTCCCCTCTATAAGCAGCCAAGCAGCAGGCAAGCAAGCAAGCCCAAGCCTACCTCCTTGCTTGGTGAGAACTCAAGCAGCAGGTTGCAGAGTGTAGATGAAGCCACAAGGAGGATGTCATCAGGAGCATTATGAAGGAGGCGCATAAGCGGTCGCCATACGGCATGATCCTGAAAGGTGGTGCGCAGCTGCTGCACAGAGCGTGACAGCGAGTGCAGGCAGCGCACTGCTGCCAATCGTACTCGTGGGTTTGTGTCCGACAGGCTCGACACCACATGCTCCATCAGCGAATCGGTCTCAATGATCTGCAAAAAAAGGAAGAAACGAGAACCTATCATGAAACAAGACAGCTATGCATTAATTACAGCAATATATGCAAACAGTGCCTTAATGTGGTGTTATACCCCAGTTACATACATGGATGCCCTTAATCATGGTTAGCAAAACCGTGGTTATCATTAAGCATGGTGAGCACAGTTACATGGCAAACAGAACAGCGGTTAGCCATCTAACTGCAAATGGCCACCAAATGAGCCCCCCAAGCTCGGTTAAGCTTAACTGGCGTTCACAAATGGGCAAAATGCACATGGTACCTCTCCCAGTGCCGCACTGGCGCTTCGCACATATCTTACCAAAAGCAGTTCTTTGGCCTGATGCAGCCTAATAAACCCGCTTGGAAAGATAATATGGCCACAGTATGCCCATATGGTCGAAGCGCGTGGTTTTGCACCGCATCAGTTGGTTCCTTATTCTGCAACCCCTTCGGCCAAGGCTACCACTCACAGTGGCATTTAAAATATTGACTCTGATTTCTTTATGGCACAAAAGTTTCCTGATTGTGCAAAGTTAATTCTTAAGTTGCAAAAACACCTGCCTGCACACCTCTCGAGGGATCGCACAACACCTTACAAAAGGTAAACAGCAGAACTGGCCATTTTGCCAAACCGGCTCACTTCCTTTCCAACCTTTCCCTTAAGGCACAACATACGAGTGCTAATGTTTGCAAAAATAAGCATTCTTTCACAAGCTTGCGCTTGATCGTGAACGACAATGGCATTGATGTCCACGTAACTAGACCTAGCACTCGAAGATGTCAGTGACAGTCACTCGGGGTCGGAGTACTGTTGTGATGGATTTATTGCTCGTGAAAACATATAGTTCTGTCGTCAATGTTCTTATAGAATGGAGCAGGGCCGTGCAAAGTTGTTTCTTTTGTACCTAATGACAAGGATACAAAGCCTCTGAGCACGCACGTCGAGGCACTGGATGTGGGCTGAGCCTCTATTAACCATGCACGGCATGTACCGTATTTACTCGCATAATGACTGCACTTTTTTTTTCAAAAGAATTGACGCAAATTTCGGGGGGCGATCATTACACGGGGTAAATTTTTCACGAAATAATATTTTGAGCACCGAGAACGCAAACAAGTTTCATATCAGAATTCTTACGATAGCTATCATGAACATAACCAAAAATAAAAGTAGAGTAAGGCTTGTCTTTGTAATAAACACACACATTACGCAGGAGCTACATGCATTGCATATTGGCCTTTAATTTTTGCCCATTCACTGACCCCCTAACTTTCATTCAGACTCTGAAGCGTCATTGGCGTCAGTGTCGTCGCCGCTCGATTCACTTGGCGAGTCTTGCGAAGAGTTATTTATGTAACGTTCGACCGATGGTAAACATGATGATCGTCAGCTAGACATGGCACACGACGTATCACTGCGGCAAGTTCGGGGTGCGATCATTATGCGGGGGGGAAAAAAAAAATCGAATTTTCACGACAAAATTTAGGGGTGCGATCATTATGCGAGTAAATACAGTAACTCTGCTGAACTATGGCTGGCATTAACCACAGCTGAAAGCGTTACCCGGACTTATGCTAACTGTGAATAAGTTTGCCCATGTAGCAAGGGTACAAGCTAATTGTCCTGAATTAATGTGCACCACAAAAGGCTTGTCTGGATAATTACGCTGTGTCTGGTTTGCTGCCAAACGACAGTTTGCAAGACACACTAACCTATGAGGTCACTTAGCAGGAAAACGTATAGCATGGAGTGCATGCATAATGGCTTGTAACAAAGGCAAACTGCCAATACAGCACACCTTCTTACATCCCATGATCCTCCGTTAATTCAAACTCTCTGACATCTCAAGGTCTTGGTTGAGGCAAAAATTTTTTCTGATCACACATCATTACTGTATATTAGGTCACTTTTTGTGTTCCCAACCACCAACACTGGTGCTCAAAAACTGTATAAAATGGGACCGTATCTGTGAGAGTTTGCTTTAATCAAAAAACAAAATGTGTTCGATCTTGCGAGAGCTGTAGGCCACACCTAACTCATAGTACACTTCAAATCAGTGCATGACATTCGTGTACTGCTTTGAGACAATGTAGTCTACAGCTGAGACCACTTATAACGTAACTGCCTATAATGAAGGACCGGCTATAATGCAGTTTTTCTGACCTCTGTTTACCCTCCCATAGAACTTAATGTATATGCATACCACTCAGTGTGCAGCTCCGTGAGATGAAAGACCGGTTATAATGTGACTGCCGGGAAATCCGCGGACAATTGAGGTAGGAAGCAGAGTTCACAGTGGAAGTGTGACGCCCAAAAAGAGCGCAACGAATCGCCATGAAGGAGGAAAAAGCGCTGAACGAATGCACAAGAAGTGGAGGGATGAAAAAAAGGCTGCGGCAGCAGCGCATAGTGGGCATGCCCTGTGAGCATAGAAATTATAGGATTGCCAAGGCGACGGAGAATGCTGCTACGGCCATTTGTCAGCTCCGAACGTGCACTCCTCAGGGAACGTGGTCCCGCGATCGCTTGATGTACGCATTCCCGCTGTTTGTCTCTAGTTTTTTTAATCATTTCACACGCACTGCCCTTGAATCACCCCGCGAGCGTGATTTCTTATGCAGCCGATACCCATGTTGTCAAGGGCAAGCTTACCGTGCAGGGCGCTGCCCGCGACCCCACAAACTTGGTCTAACGAGCGCTGCCGTTTTGGTGCTGGCTGCAGATAGGGTGCCACAGGCGACTGTGGTTCATGGCAGCCGCATTTAAAACACAACGAATCATTTCAACAACGTAAGCAAGGGAATAGATGGCAGGTGCACCACTTGAATGGCGGTTTGCAGTCGCTACGTTTTTGACATCGCGCACGCATAAGAGAAAACGAAGGATAGCGTGCAGTAATCGGTTCCCGTTTCTGCACAGTCCGGTTCCACGGGAAGTCTGCATAAATGGTGATGTCGCTATAGCGCCTTTTCTTTCTTTTTTTTTTTCCCGCAGAGCGGGTGAAAGCAGCCTGGTCGCACGCTTCAAATCTCTAACACGCGCCGCTACCTTCTCGACAGCTTTTACACACATGTAGACTTTGAAAAATGTTGTTTTGGTTATAGTGTAGTACTGCTTATAGTGTGGGTATTCGCGATTCCGGCAACTTACGTTATAAGTGGTCTATGCTGTATTAGAAATTTCAAAATATTTTCACAAGTACTAAGGCCTCTTTTTTTTGCAATTACAGTTAAACCTGGACACAATGATATTGACAAATTCCCGAAAAACTTCGTTATAAAGAGGATTTTGCTATATGCGGGTTCAGCATGAAAACTCTAAAAAGGAACGCTTAAGTAAGTAAAAGGTAACAGACGGCAGAGCTCAACCAAAACATCGTTTAAAGGGGCCCTGAAACCATATTTTACTCGCTGAGTTTTGCATCGAAACGGGTTCGTTGTATTGTTCTGAGGTAAATGCAAAAAGAATTTTCGAGATCGATGCAGGCAAACGCAAGTTATTCAACTTACAAATTCAAAATAAAAGCAGACGACAAATATCGGCATCCCAAGGCGTGCATGCTGCTTCCAATCAAAACGCGGCTTACATCTTGCAGAACCGGAACCGTGCTGCCCACTGTGGCCTTCCTACCACAACCACCACGTGGGCCGCACAGCGATCCTTGTGTCAGTTACAAGCAAAATGAAGTTGTAATGCCCAAATTTGTACCTTTAGCAAGCATAAAACACGTTCTGAATTTGGAATTTCTTATATTCGGTGCATTATCGATATGTGCGATGTATATTTTTATTCCCTACTGTTCCCGGCCAATCAGAACCTGCAGCAAAGCAGCATGGTGATGTCATATCCGCTCGGAGAAACTGTTGATGTATGGTGCTGCAGTCTGTGCGGAAACCGATTTCAGGTACAAATTCTCTCCTTAAATTACATTTATTAAAAAAAAAAAATTAAAATATAATACGGTTCAATTTCGCCGCTTTCACTGGTGTTTCGGTCATCGTCAAGTCCCACACAAAGCAAATCTGCAATAAAATCAATCTGCGTAAAATGCGATTCAGGGCCCCTTTAAGTCAGCAAAAAGGTAACAGACGGCAGAGCTCACCCAAAACATTTATTCTGGGTAGGAAAGCATTTACAGCTGAGACCACTTAGAACGTAGCCACTTATGGTGAAGGACTGGCTATAATGCGGTTTTTTCTGACCCCCGTTTGCCCTCCCATAGAACTGAATGTATATGCATACTGCTTAATGTGCAGCCCCCCCCCCCCCCCCTCTCCGAGATGGACCTGTTATAATGCGGCTGCCGAAAAATCCCGCGGACAATCGAGATAGTGAGCAGGCTTCACAAAGGAAGTGCGCCGCCCAAAAAAAAGAGTGCAGCGAATTGCCATGGTGGAGGAAGGAGCATGGAACAAAATAAACAATGAGCAGAGGGAAGAAAAAAGAAAAGAATAAAACCACGGCACGGCGTGTCACGTGCACGCTCTCTGAGGATAGGGTTTCCAAGGCGACAGAGAATGCTGCTACGGCCGTTTGTCAGCTGCAAATGCTCCGCACGGAATGTTTGTGAATGTTTGCCTCCAGTTTTCTTTCTTTAATCATTTCACGTGTGCTACGCTTGAAATCACCCCGTGAGCACGATTTCCTGTGGCGCATCTGATCCCTGTCTTGTCAAGGGGCAAGCTTCCCGTGATGCGTGCCACCCGCAACCCCATGAGCTAGGCCTAACAGGCACTGTCACTTAGGGTGTATCCACACGACGGAATAAATCCGTCTTTTCCACGGCGGACGGCGCATCACGTGACCCTGCGTCACGGTTTTGTGCCGTCCGTGCCGCGTCCGCGGACCTCGCGGACGGAAAATGCCAAGCTCTTTTTCCCATTGGGATTCGCGTGGACTAACACAGCAGATTTAGCCGAGAGTGCCTTTGTAGGTCTGGCAACAAGCGCTGCTTTCTTTTTCTCGCTTGGCTTCAACTTAAAACTAACTCTGCCACAAAGACGAAAACATAAAATCCTCCGATACCTTTGTTAACAATGAATATGATATCGACTTTCATACTGTGCGCGCCATCTATAGAGAAAGGAAACAAGCAAACATTCATACACTAGTGTGGCCTCTGAGATTTGGTTGCACTCGGGCTACCGTAGATCACCGAGCTCATGTTCTGCTAATAGAGGCACTCGCTAAGCCTACAGCTTTGACAAAACTAGTACGGTTCTCGGAAACAGTGCCAAATCGTCATGAATATCTTGCCGGCGAAGCTTTTGGACACAAACCTAAAGCAAATACAAGCGTCAGGTTGGGGCTAACACCCCGCGCAATGCGCAACGAAGAGCTTAAAGATTCGAAGCGGGCAGCTCTCGCTTCAGACAGTGCCGCCATGTTTATTTTTCTCCGGCGCGTCCGTCTGCTCGCTTCGTCCGTCGTCTGGATGCGCTGCGCAGCCGGACGGGCGGCGCAACGATCGTCCGGGGGAGAGATATACGCGGAGCCATCCGTCGTGTGGATACACGCTTAGTAGGGAGTTTTAGCATGTCCGGTAAAACGTATATGCAAAGGCGTACCGGATACCGGATAGCGTATAACACTGTTTTTTTCTTTTATAGTCAGGCGGCGCCATCTATGTGTGAAAGAGAACAAGCAACACCGTGTGATCTATGTCCTCCGAAATTCCGGTGGCCACTCACTAGGCCTACAGCCTCGACAATTTGAGTGCCGCGCTCAGAAACGGTGCTGAATTGTCACGGATGCTTTACTGTCGAAGCTTCATGATACAAAACTAAAGTAAATACAACCGTCAGTTAGTAACTCAAGGGCTACGGAGCGTGCAACGACCACTCGAAAGAGTCAAAGCGGAAAGCGTGTGCTCTGAGTGGTCGGCCATGTTGGCACATGCGCTGTTTACAACCGGTATACCGCTCTACGGAAAGTGCTTTGCGTTCTGCGTGTTACCGGACAAACTAAAACTCCACAGTGTCAGGTTAGCGAAGTGAAGCGCAGAAGCTTGTGCAGTAACCAAAGAGTGGTGCTGCCAGCACGTTGAAAAATAACAAAACAAACAAAAACCAGTTTTCTCTCTCTCTCTCTTAAGCCGGCGTGGCTTGGCGAGCTAGAAAGCGGTGGAATCAGGTTTGAAGTGAGGGGGAAAGGACACAGCCCACGGCGGGAAGATCACTGGGTCGAGGGATGCAGGCCCGCCTCGCGCGCGCACGCTCGCATGCACGCACACGTGCGCTCGCTCTCGCCTCACAGTTGCCGCGCATTGGAGCGCGCCAAGCACGCCGCCACTGCTTCGCATTTCATCGTGGCAGAGAAGGTGCTTCCGGTTGCTGCTCGCACAAAAAGTGACAAAAGCAGGTTTGACTGTATGTATTTAATACAACATTTACAAGATTGCAAGACTAATCCAAATTTGTACACTGTACAGAAAATTCAGAAGAGTTAGCACGCATGCATGCGGTGTATGCATGGAGGGTGGGCTTAATTTTCGTAATTTTTGTTTTTCTTGAAAATCCACTTATCTAGCCATTTTTAACGGTTTTACATCCTTCAGTTACTGATGTTTTATTGTATTCCAGTCCATTATTAAATCATTTTGAAAGCAGAACACGAACTAATGAGTCTACACAAAAGCTGCAATTATCAACGGTAATGTGCCTGCTACACCGTGGCTTTGTGCTATGATACTTTCCATCATGAGCACTGCTATAGCAGACAAGAACCGATTTCTTTAAAACAACATCAAAACCATTAAAATAACTAAAAAGGGCTCCATGCTTACCTTTTTCCGAATGTCTTCGTCGTTTGCACCCAGGGCAGCAAATGCTTTGAAAGCCGCTTGTCTCAGCTCCTGCATAACCTTGACTTCCTGTTCAAGCTGCAATAAGAGCAGCATAGGTACGTATCACACAGCCAAATAATGTTGACCAGGGGCCACATTTCGTAACAATAATTCGTACTGTGGTTCCACTGCTGTCCTATTATGTTACGTTGACTGGGCAACCCTGAAAGCAATCACTGTAGAATGGCTGGTGATGCAGCAATGGAAGACAATGGGTAAAGAAAATAACTGTTACAAAATCTGGGCCCAGGACGATAGAAAAGGAAGCCAAATGCTTAGCAAACACCAATCTAACATACTGAATGGCTTTAGCATCAAAGGGACATATAAGAACCCCAAGTCAAAGTGGTGAAACGTCTCAAAACTGCCTTTTGAGATGCAAGTACATGCCTCCGCGACTGCTTTCCTTCCTTGCTGTGCCCACTAATCAGGGTGTGGAAGTGGTGAGCACAGTCACAAATAGTGCAGTTGTGTGTTGTAGAAGTGCTTCGTGCCCTACGTGTGCTTTTGTGACCAACAGTTAGAATAGCTCTGCCAGTCTCCAGGTGAAAATGTCGGACTTTATCAGAAAGATTTGCTGATAAGAGATGGACAAAGGTAGTCTTTTGATAAAATTTAAAGAAAGACAACCGGCAGCGGTACCTGACAATTATGACCAGACTTTGTGGGGATGCTGACATCCCCTGATAAGTTTTTATCGTGTGACGCTCGCGCTTCCTCAAAGCTCCTCCAAGGTGGCTTTCCCACGAGACACAAGCCGTGATGTCACCACGTCCCAACGCTAGGGATGGCGCCGGTGTTCCCACAGTAGCGCTACCTGGTGGCCACAATTCGCAGGACCAAAGCAAATGATGCTCAGCGTCTTTGGCTTGGGACGTCGTCGCGCACAGTCGACGGTCGCGCGTGGTGGCGACGGGTTTTGCTGGGACGATCCCATGGACGCCTTTCCTGTTCTCTGATTGGGCCTCTGTTCGCGAGACATATCTCGCGAGCAACATAGGCTTAGTTTTCTGGCATGGGCGAACACTACTCGCTCAGTATCCTGATGCAGTGAGTCGAGCATCATCGATCTGCCTGGTGTTACATTAGCATGCCTGTTTGTATAATTCAGCTATACATAGGAGGTGCAAATAAATGCCCTTTTTGTGATGTACTGCATCCTTTGTTCCTCGAGCCTGGGAAACCCCACACCCACCCCACAACTTGAGGGAGTGGAAAGAATCGCTGGCGAGGAAGTTGAAGGCGCCTTTGACCCATGTCACACAGGCACTCTGATCGCAATCAGTGGTGATCTGCATTAGGTGCTGTCATGCGGTCTCTGTTATTTGCAATCAGGCCCGATCGGGATCAGGACGACCACGATCTGCGCATCACAATTTGGCCGATCTCAATACCAAACTCAATCTGTATCGTAGTGGTGTCACCACGGTACTTTTAATCGCAATCAACGCTGATCCGGATTGCGCTCAATCTGGGTTAGACACTGCTATGTGGTCGTTTTTAATCGCAATGAGGCCCGATCGGGATCAAGACGATTACGATCTGCGCATCACAATTAGGCTCCCAGATCAAGATTTGGCTGCCATCAGCATGAAATTCAATCCGGGTCAGTTCGGCCTGTGTAGCAGCAACCACTGTTGATCTCGATCAAAAAATCCTATCCGGATCGGTGTTGATCACGATTAAGATGTCCCTGTGACACAGGTATTAGTTTGGACTACGCAGGAGTGATCCATGAGTGTTGATGGTGATTGGCATTGACCACCATCAGGAACGTCGTGGCACTCATCAAGACACCGGTATAATTCGCACTGCTTGATCCTGCTATTCCTGATGTCACTACAGCTACGGTCACGGAATTGGCATTGTTGGTGGCCATCTTTGTTGCACCTGTATCGCGTTTTCACTTCCTTGCAATGGTAGCACAATTCAAGCACGACCTTTTAAGCTTTCAATACCCCGTTGTTGCTTATATCAAATTCCCACTTATATAACGAATTTTTCTGGCTGATTCTAAAGGCACAATTATTTTTTTGAATAGTTAAACAGTTATTGAGATAAGTACATTTTAATTACTATTTGGCGAGACAATGGACACAAATGTACCAGCCAGAAAGTTATTTATAATGCACGAGTGGAAAGCAATATTTGTAAGAACTGTAATGCTGCAAGTAGTTTTCAAATTAAACAATTAGAAATTTAGCAGCCTGTTGAAGTTCAGTGGCTGCAACACAGCTACTAATGAACAAGAGCAAAGGTAAATAAAAAAAACTACAGGGGGAGAAAAAAAGAACCTGCTTGCAGCAATTCAAGCTCCATACATCATGCTTCACATAGCAACAAAAATTACAGCTGTAGCTCTCCTGGAGCTTGTGAAATCGTTGCATTAAACAAGCAGGGAGAGGAAAAATTTGTTTTGAGAGAAAGCAAAAATACAAGCAAAGCTCATTTTGAACCAAATGCAACACAAAGTGTTGAAATATGCTTGATAGATGATTTATGGCTATTAGGAATATAACCTGGATGCCTGCTGTTGAACATACACAGCACAGTAATAGTATGGCATTTTTCTCGCTTTATTATATTCAGAATATAGCTTGTCTTGGCCATTTAAATTGCTACTGTAGCTGAAATATCAATCTGAGATGTGAGGAATTCAGTCAGCACTGTGGCAATTCTCGCATGGTACAAAAATACCATTTTCAGAAAATAAATTTTTTTAGGGGTGTGCGAATATTCAAAATTTTGAATAATTTTCGAATAGTATTTGCTATTCAATTTGATTCGCACCTAAATTTTACTATTCGAAGTATTCGAAGTTGGTAATTTAAGGGAAAAAGATACTCTGTTGCGTGTCCCATTCCCACATGTAGTCTGCTTTGCCACATAACACCTGTGTACTGCGGCGAAGCTTAAGCCCGTGTACTGCGGCGAAGCTAAGCCTCATGTACTGCGGCGAAGCTAACACCCGTGTACTACGGCGAAATTAACAGTCGCATACTGCAGCGAAGTTAGCTCAGCTTTCTGTTGCACAATTCTCCGTTTGACTACTCCTCAGGACTTTGGAATGACACTATATGGCAGTACACTAGTCATGTAATAAATATTTTTGTCCATGTTTAGCAGAAAATTTGTCCATAATTTGACATGGTATTAGTAAAGAAATATTCGAAAATTATTCGAAAAATATTCAACCCGATTCACACTTGAACATGAATATTCTAATTCACTTCGCACTCAAAATTTTGCTATTTGCACAGCTCTAATTTTTTTTTCCATGATTTTTTGTCTCTAAGAGCAGTGTCTCCCCTTAACCATATTAAAAGCCCCGAAAAGCAATCTAATTCTAACAATTGATGTCCCAAGATTGTCAATTAATATCTTTTGTTGAAGTAGAGCTTAAACTGCTTCTAATGTAAGTTGCCGGAGTCACGAATATCCAGATTATAAGCGTCACCACAATACAGCGAAAGCAACATTTTTTTAAAGGCTACACATGTGTAAAACATGCCAATCAGACAACAGCATGTGTGCAACCCTGCCAACAACATGGTCATTAAGATACTGCTTCATTTGGCACATAGCACATACCCCTGCAGCTAGTGTAGGTTTCTTCTTCCAATTTGCATGCAGAGTACAAGTACATGAAATTGCTTTGAAATGCAGTAGGCAGCATGTGCTTAATATTTAAGCATCATTTTAATTATCAATGTTGCATCTATACTTGCAAATTCCACTTGAATGAGAGAAAATTTCCCATATTCGGGGATGCACATGACAACTGCCCCAACAGAGTCAAAACAAAACAAGGACTTCGTGTACAGTATTCCCTCAATGTTGCCTCACCAACTATCCCAAGCAACTACTTTGCCCGACTTTGTTCAATTTCAGTGTTCAAAAAAAAAAAAAAAAAAAAAGAAGAGTACACTGGAAACAGCCATCAACAGAACGCGACTCCGAGTATTTTTTTTTTTTCACCGAGTACCTTGTTCCCATTAGATATGATCACATGCAGTACCTTTTTCATAGTGACTGCTGGCACTGGTCCTTTGTATAAGACAACAGCGGAAGGCGGCTGGTACTTCAGCAGCTCAGCCAGCGTGGGTATGAGGTGATCACTTATACTGGCAATCCGCTGCAACTCTGTGTCCACTTCTGCCAGGTAGGCAAGTGTCTCAGCTCCATGCGCCCTCTCTTCAGGAGTGCGTTCTTTTTTACACATGCGTACCAGTGTGGGCAAAGCCTGCAAAAATGCACCGTATCGCAGTCAAGGTGATGTATTTGCACTGTAAGTGTAGCAGGGAAGCACACCTGAAGGGGAGCACTAAGGTACTGCACGTTATGCTCGATCAGCTGTGCAAGTTGAAAAACCTCAGAATAATGCGATGGCTGCTTTGAAGTAATCAGCACTATCAAAGTCACACTGTGTAACTGCAATTTTTCGATTTCACAGCATCACACTTATTGCGTTTGCCCCCCCCCCCCCCCAAACTCTAATACTTTACTCTCGATCACACAGTGTTTTGGTAGCTGTACTCACACATCATCTCATGCCACTAAAAATACTGGGGCTGGAGGGAGGGAGTGTGCACGCTAGAAACAGACACACAACTTGGATGACAGATTGACTGTCAGTGGCTAGCAAAGACAACACCAAAGATTGTGCCTGAGGGCGACCATGAGCAGCACACCAGATAGGACGACGTGCACTGATAATCAGATAATGCAGTGAAGAGACGTAGTTACCATGGCACCAAACTGGACGAGTTTAAAAAAGCGCACACAAAGTTCAAGAAAGAGCCCCTGTATTAAAATTTCAGATTTAGCTGCGGCACTTTCAATAACTGCAGTTTGACATCTTGACAGTGATTAGCAATGTTAAAGACACGATGAAGCGTAAGAGCATGATCGAAGTGTTGTCTCGGACCTTTCTGGAAAACGAAGGCGTGGCAAAAGTGAACACACGCAGATCATGAGGGGAAATTTCGCAGCAAGGTGCAGCGCCATAGCCACCTACCATGTGCAGATACAGTTTACTCTTAGACTCCGGGGAACTTGCCGAAACTGAATTCTGTGGAGGAACAGCTGGTCTCACCCCACATGCTATTCATGTGCACCTCCCAACTCGCACATAGTAGTGGACAGCTTGGCTTCTGAGTGCACATGGTGAACGTGCCCATTGACATACTACAATGCACGGTACAGAGCTCGCCTGGCTACATGGATGACAACATGGTGGTCAACGTGAACAACCAGCATGAATTGCTCATGAGACCCATGTACAAGAGGGGCCTCATGAAGGAAAACATTAGTGGAAAACGATGACAGCTACACTGGTCAACCACCTTCACAGGCAATGATTCATTGCTTTCAGACTCACTTTTCATCAATACAGGGTACAACATGAATGTTAACAACAAATTAAGCAATAAGGTTAAAATATGTACCTTGAACACAATCCGAGGGTCTTCCGAGTGTACTGCCCCTGCTCTGCTCAGAAAGGTCATACTGAAAAGTGAGACAACATTTTACCCAAGTGAAAATGCACCTCCATGTGATACGTTTCAGTGAAATCAATGAACAGAAAGACAAAAAAAAAAAAAAAACTAACCACTTTGCTGCCGCGAGCTGCATTTCTGTGGGTTTATCTCTGGCCATCAGGGTCACCAAGATGTCGGGAACAGTCCGGCCGCCATAGCTTGCTGAAGTAACACGCATAAACATGTATTACATGCAGTGGTATTTCACACACACACCAGGAACAAGCTTCTGTACAGCAACCAGAAAAAAACAAGCACATAATACAGGTGCTGTGTGGAAACCTATCACCAAGTTGGTGATAAGTTTCCAGTGCAAACAAATAAAAATAGTAAAAGCCTGATAAGTACATTTTGTAGAATGGGGCTTTCAACCAAAAAAATAAATAAATAAAGGTTGGTTTCTTCAACTACCAGTAGCATGAGCAATTGAGTTATTCGTGTGTTCCCAACTGTTGTACAGTTGGGAACACATGAAGTGTTAGTGCAGGTATTGGAACAGGATCAAAGCCACCACATTCAGACTGCCAACACGCTAAACCTTGTGGGCAAAGAGAAATGACCTGAACTCAAGAAGACGTTTCAGTTGGACCACAAGATTGCAGCACAAAACTGAAATTACAGTGTTGCATGAAGTACACCGTAGCTCTTGAAAGTCAAATAATTATGACAGACTCAATTTTTAAAAAACTGCATATCAAGGCTCAATGTGCAATAAAGAACCTATCCTGCAATTATCAAGGCCTAATCATTGTAAAGCTACTTCGACACAAATTTATAATGAGTAGCAGCAGCCATTGCACCAGCATCAAGCACCAAAACAAGCCCAGCTTCAAGCGAGCACCATTCAACCAGCTGGCACTATCTTGTTGTTGTTGTTGTTTTGTGGGGTTTAACGTCCCAAAACCAGCTCTGATTATGAGAGATGCCGTAGTGGAGGGCTCCGGAAATTTCAACCACCTGGGGTTCTTTAACGTGCACTGACATCTCGCAGCACACGAACCTCAACATTTCGCCTCCATCGAAATGCAGCCGCTGCAGCCGGGATTCGATCCCGCGACCCTCGAATCAGCAGCCGAGTACCATAGCCACAAGACCACCGTGGCGGGGCTGGCACTATCTTGGCCTTATTTTGATCTTGAATGTACCGCATGAAAAACTGGAAGCACTACTTGGTTGGAAAACAAACCACGCTCTAGCCTAGGTTCTGTACGGCAACACCACACTGGGATATTTTTTGTCCAGTTTCTGGGATGTTGCATGAACATGCCAACACTTTTCCTGGGAGGAGGTATATTGTCTTCCTTGAATGTGATTAAAGGAAACTTCATTCCCTTGTCATTTTTCACAAATGGTTTGTACAAATGACTTCTCCAAGTACTGAAATGCGAGCAATGACACGGGACATTTTTCTGCACACCAAGACCAGGTTAATAATTTGTCTGGTGGCCTGGGCACACCGTAGCTGTGTCAAGAAACAGGCTACGTTAAGAACACCTAACACAAATGCCGCGGACTCCACTCTTGGCATTACACGTGTATACCCTCCATGAATTCTAGCATCACAATTCACTAAAGCAACTGGCGATATTTCTTGCTACAAATGTGTGATGCTTATCACATGCCTTGAAATGTTAAAAAACCCACCATGGTAGCTTTGCAGGTAAGCTATTGCACCACTAAGCCAGACACTAGGCCACAGCGTTGCATTATGTTCCACCAGCACCTTATCACTTTCCACCAGCACCTTATCCGACATCTTTTTGGTAAGGACAGCACAGTCGCCCGTAAAAGAATATTTCTTTAAAAACCCATGAAACTGCACACATAGTCCATGGCTGCTCTATTCGCGCACAATGAAAGCCATGCTCCTGCGTGATGGGCGGGCCGTGTCTCCACTGAGGCAGCCGTCCTTGCAGTGACACACCCAAGCGAGTGAATTGCGTGGATACGGGAGTCCAATCAGACGTATGTGCACCGCGTAAAAGAAAAAAGCCAACGCGAGGGGCATAATTGCTAAGTAAAAAAATCGGACATTCGTGCAACCCACTGGGAAAACGATACGAGGTTTGAAGGGAGGACGAAAAGACACAGTCGCGGCGGCACAGATCGTGTTGCCGACACGACTGACGCCGGGGAATTGAGAAGCAATTGGGCCCCCGCAGGCAAGCGTCCTCCCACCTCGTGTTTCGTTGGCAGAACTCTGTAGAACAGAGGTTGCCGCGACAGCTGCATGCGCGCCATTCGCGATGATATCGCTTCGCCGTCAGTGGGGTAACTGCGGAAGTGGATTCGGCCACTGCTCGCACTAAAATTCCATATTCGAGGCGAAATTACTACGTTGTTGGTCGGGAGAATTCATTATACCAAGAGTGTCTCCCACTGCCACTTCATTATACAGAGGTTACATATACATGTTCTTCTATAGAGTTACGGCGAGGAATTGAAAAACTTCGTTATATCGAGGAATTTGTTACACTGAGGTTCGTTAAAGCCAGGTTTAACTGTGTATAGAATGATTGACAATGTAGCACACATAAAGGCTGTATTGTTAAGCATTCAAAGAGCTTTGTCATTTACTAAAAAAAAGTGTAGTACAGTGAAACCTCATTGATGTGATCCTGCTTCATATGTTTTTCAGCAAAATATAATCTTTTCTCCCTGCATTTTGACACAGTTTGTGCAATTTTTGGATGGTACCAATAATGTTTTGGTTCACTTGAAGATTGTATCAACGAGATTCCACAGTGCGTCAGCTTCCCTTGCTCTGTCGGAAACATAGTTGTAGGCACTTGGTGTGCATAGTGCACTTCAATGGCTGACCTGCCTTAACAGGTCCGATAAAGGCCTTACTGTACTTCCCAGAGGTAAAATTCGAGTCACAGATCCTAGGATGTGGTTGCATACACCCCTGTGCACTGTCTTGTGTTTACTAGCTTCACCGCTGCTGTCCGCAGACTTTTTCTTACAAATAAGAATTCGTCAAAGGAAAGCTGAAGGATTACTGCTCTCCTTTCTATTAAAATGGTTTGTGTAGCCAAAAGCAATGAGGTATTCAGGCATGTCAGGCTCGCGTGCCCTTGAAACATGAGGCACATAGTGCTAGCAGCCAGTGTTTTCCAACCGAGTAGGCGGCAGTTGTAGGGCACCAGAGCATGCACAGTCATATGATGCTTTCATTATGAGAGTAAATACGGTATATAGAGCACACATGCACTGAAGCTTTACAAAAGCAGTAAAGAAAATCTACTCGTCGGTACTGTGCGAATTGGTGGCCAGCAGGACAGGCCACGTTCTGTTGCAATGCTATTGTCTTTCACTTCCATTAGCACGTGGCTCATCCAGATTACCGCAAAACTCGAGAAACAGCGACACTACTGAACAGTCAACAGTGGAAATATGCTTGTCATGCGGTCGTGCCGAACGCCGCCTTCGCCACCATGACACACACAACGTGTAGGCCAGCCAATGTCACTATGCCAGCTTCGCTTGACCAGCTTACGGTTCCCAAGGTTGCTACATCAACGCACTCTCGGACGCCACAACCAGCTACATCAGCAACCGGTAGTGTTCACGGGCAGCCATAACGAAAGAAGTAGATGCACTAATCATTTGTCACCACCACACTCAAGCAATGCTACACCATCGTGTTTGTTGTTTAACTGCACAAAGAGTATTACCTTTGAGACCATCACGGCATAATCTCAGAGGGCATGCTTTGATATCTAGCTGCTTTGAAAAAAAGAAAAAAGAAAAAGAAAAAAGAGGGCATGGCAAGTGAGGACTGCATATGATCAAGGAAGGCAACAGCACATATTGGTGTGGGCCGCTGCTTTTAGGAGGCTACATGTGGCAATATGAGGCTGTTTCATTGGGCCGTGGGACTTTTGAATCGCTGCACCAAAAATAGTGGAAAGGGATTCTCTTGGAGCAAACATGCATCAATTTTCAGCTTCAGAGACAATTTCAGTTCGTTATATCCATTTAATGGTCAATTTTACTTTGTTGAAACATGCCTATGGAGATTTCAAGGGGAATTTTATTTAGTTCATTATATCAACTATTTCATTATATCCTGTTACAAGTGTGAGTTCACAAAAAGGCGGTTACTTTGAAGGGTCATTTTTGACCCAAAGGTGCGTTTGCAACTTTCAAGGTGTGTTTGCAACGTCCTAAAACCAGCTGTGATTATGAGAGACGCCGTAGTGGAGGTCTTTGGAATTTCGACCACCTGGTGTTCTTTAACGTGCACTGACATCGCACAGCACACGGGCCTCAATATTTTGCCTCCATCGAAATGCAGCCGCCATGGCCGGGATTCGATCCCACAACCTTTGGATCAGCAGCCGAGTGCCATAACCACTAGACAACCGTGGCGGGGCAGTGGGGCTGCTTGTTCCAGAATATCTATTAAACCATTGATCAGATTCAAAATGCACCTTTATTGTGTACCTGTATAGATTTCGAAGGACAAGACAAGCTTGTTTTCAAATATACTGTCTGTAATTTGCAATACATAATTAAATCTGAATGATAAAAGCCTAATCATGAACACTAAATTCAATACTCTGCTGAAATGTCTGAGCAAGGAAATTTTTTTAAAAATGGCTTTATTTTGCCTTGGAGTACCTATCTAGGGATCATAAACGTGAATTTCACAATTCCAAAACACACTTTGCAAGCTCTCCAGGCCTGGAACAAGAAAACTAGTCCGAGACAATGCTGTAACTTAAGAACTAGATTACATAACCTGCGTGAAACTTCACAGTTCTTCAACTGCTTTTGCATTTGAAGATGTAAGGCAGACCACTGATGCAGAGCCATATTCTAGGAAATTTGGAATTGAGTGTTACTATGCACAGACAGACATGACTGGACAGGGCTCACTACACAACAGAGGGCATGCAGCTCACTTACATACAACAAGTGCTTGGGAAACTTTGGGGTTCTGGTAGCACATATGCGTCAAACAGCGAAGACTTGGAAGTTGCACCTAAAATGAAAAAGAAGGCATACAGCAGTATTATGTAAAAAAGCAACAACTCGTTTCTGTGAGCTACTTCATAAATTATCAGTACCTTGTACATTGGAGAACAAAGTAATGCTGTTAGAGCAGGAACTGCGCCATGTGCACAAAGGTAGTTCTGATGATCTGGTGTCTGAAAGTAAAAAAATGCATGCCAGTGTTTATACTAAGTTGGTGGGTATAAATCTGGCTCTCAAAAAAAAAATAAACAAATAAAAGGAGCTTTTACAGTAGTGACTTAATACACTGCTTTTTTTCAAAGAAGCCTTGAATACACTGAATTTGCTAGCACTATGTACATAATGCTGGCAGGGAGCACCACAATGCAAATGCTTTTCTATTCTTCCGATTTCATATAGTGTTGTGCACAACTTTTGGTATGGCATCTATAGCTATAGGAGAGAACTTGTACCCACAAGGCACAAGCACTGATGTAGCACAGAGCTTTTTTCAGAGTATGTGTAGCACATAAAACACATTCGAACAGCTAGAAGAACAAACAATGAAGGACATGTGTGCATTACTCAACGAAGAGCAGCAACTACAAAGGTGTCAAAAAGTTTAAAAGTTTTACAGCATGTGGGCATTTTCAACATATGAGATAACAGTAGAACCTTTTTAACTCCAAAGTCTGTTTTGTCAGTAAATACCTATTTTTTCAGGCCATTTCATCAGTGAGAACATAGACAAGGAACACTTGCAAAATTCAGACATTTTCCTTGAACGTTTAGATGGGCATATGCATGTGCCCTACGTTCAGCTATCTATGACTTCTACTCTTTGGAAGATTGTTTCAGCTGTGGTTTAATCTTCACAGTTGTAGCAGTTTTGTCTCTTCCAGTTCAATGGAAAGCAAAACTTGCCAAAGCACAAAACAATTTTTACAATGATGAACTGTTCACATCATTGGCACCTCAGGAAGCAGAAGAAGCTGGTTTGCAATAAAAATGCTGACAGCGAGATGGTTAATGGCATGATGAAAAGGTCTTTCAAGATATAAACATGGAAGAGTACTTTTTACAACGCATGTCCCAAATAAACCTACCTTGCACACAGCTGTAAGGATGGTGGCAATGCATTCTTGGTTAGATGCATGTGTCTGGGTGGCCATCAGGATCAAGTGTCGCACAGCCCAAGGCTCCTCATACATACATTCAACAGGCGTCAATTCAGAACGGAACAGAGTGCGCAGGCAGCACAGGCATGCCTCCACGAACCGCTGGTCCTGGTGCACCAGCCCTGCAAGTGAGCACACAAGTAATGAAATCCCTTATGACCAGTCTTTCCTGCTCTTAAGCACCAAGTTTCGAACACTGTTACTACATCTCACTTCGCTAGAATCTGTGCTCATGTACCTTGTCTCTGCTGTGAGGAACTTCTGAAACAGAGTAAAGAAATGAAGCTACTGATCTAGACTGACATTGTTGGTATTCAAGGTGGGTGGTTTACCAGTACAGCTTGGTATTCTCCACTTATGACCCTTTAGTAATTTGCCCCCTTAGTACTGTTTTCCCACACCTTTTAAACCTGATCTGTGTGGCCACCTTATGACTTTCTTATTTCCATCCCCTGTCTCTGTCAGAAAGTTTCAAGGGGATGACAGAACACTGGCAAATCAGAGAATGAAGTACAGTCAAACCTCAATATGGTCGAACAGCGCGGGGATTGCAAAGTAGTTCAATATAGCCAGAATTCTATATATAAAATTGCATAGAAAAATGCATCACTCGCCAACATCAATCAATCAACCACTAGTTGTGCAGTAAATGCTCTTGTGGAACATAAAACAAAGTATTTATGCATTCGTTGGAAGCATAAGATGTGTGGCCGGCTCCTAACTGGCAACCGCAGTGTCAACCGCATCCACTCACACAAACATAAGATGCACCAAAGTAGCTAGTTATTATACAGATACAAATTTTTTGCTAACAGTGCCCAAAAAGAAAAAAAAAAGTAGTAAATACCATTGCAAAAGCATGAAAGATTAAGGATGGATACCAACAGAGAAAAATAAGCCTGAACTGCACCAGAAAAATAAGCCTGAGCCAGGTTATGTTGTAGGGAAAGCTTGCCGCCTGTAAACAGGGCACATGTTTTCTGTGCCCGCGGCATTCGATACTATATCCACTTTCCATCCACCCCGTTGAAATAAAAGATTAAAAAATGCATGTGATCTACAAGGTGTTACGTGGAGAGTTTGATGCAGGCAATAATTCGATATATCCATGTATGACATAGCGAGGTTTCACTGTATTTGATTCCTGTGTAAAAGATGACATAGTAAAAAAACACCTTCCATGCTAAATTTTGGAAAAGTCTTGATGGCAACCTCACAAATTCCAAAATTTTTTCTGTACCTATCATGGCAGAGCAGAAAAGGTGAAGTAGACGATAGGAGGGCAGAACAAGTGTCTGCTGCTCTCCCTTTGCAGAGATATCCTTTGCAGTAGTCCAAGTGCAATGATGGCCAAGAACCATGTTCCAAAATCGCACCCCTGCCATGTTGGAAGACCAGTGCAGCGAGAGCCTGACATTGTTGGTATCTCATTCTAATGTTGTTCTAGCACACAGAAGCCAGCAGCATTCGTACCACTTCTCTGTGACATTGAAGCAGCTTATTCATGGTAATGAATGTACTGATACGCTGATGTAACCTTGCTGCCTTTTTGAAGGTAGTCCGGCGTAGCGGGAAGCAGTGTTTGTATACATGCACGGTGTCATGTGTAAATACCATGGAAACGTCGGCGCAAACCACCCAGCACAGAGAAAGACGAAAGAAGAGCAGGGTGGCACAAGGTGCGCTCGCAGAATTCGGGCCAGGCGCAATGCAGTCCCGGGCTCCTGGAGGAGCGAGAGGTTCTACTGGGCAACACCTGGTGTGTGCCAAGGTACGGAGGACTGCAGATCCGGACGAGGTCCAGGGTGGCCGAGGTTCTGAGGTCCCAGGTGCCACTGTTCGGGCCACTGGCTAAATCACGGGCCGCCGAGCAGTGTCGAGCTGTGCCCGGCGGTGTTCTAGGCTCGGGCATGGGCCGCTGGTTCCTGACTACCACACCCGAGCTATGCCTGGTGGTGTCACGGTTGAGGCAAGGAACGCCGATTGCTGAGCTGCCGCACCGCAGCTGTGTTGAGCAGCATTTCAGCACGGCACAGATGGTGCTGTGCTGGACGGGACTGCCATGTGCAACCGATATGCGTCGGTGTTGAACGAGATGCCCGAGGCAGAAGTCGAGCCCGCGCTGGTGCAGGCACCTCCTGGACGCCGCTACCGCTGCTGAGGAACAGTGAGACTTGGAGCACGGGACTCCTCTCACCAGTTTCTTTTCCCGCGTGCTGTGGTGTACGTTTCGACGACCAGACTTCTTTTAGTTATTTTACAATTCATATAAATGTTTAATATATGTCATATAAATGTTTAAAAACGCCTTCCTGTCTGTTTTCTGTGCCACTGCACACTACAGAAGTGGCCGAAGCGTCCTAAACATCACACATGGTACCTACTACAGTGGTGTGATTCAAGTGTCCTCACTTGTATTATAGGAGGCTAGAAATTGCCTATTCCCTAACTAATAAAAAAGAAAATAGTTTAACACTATGTGCATGCAATTTCCACCTCCATACATTTTCACAGGGGTGGATCCACACTCACTTCGGACAAGAGGAGCAGAGCAGTTGCAAAACTTTTCCTACATCATTCCTTTCTGAATGTTGTTTTTCTGCACATCATATATTTACCATGCAGCAAGGGCCTGTCCATGGGAGAGGCCTTTGCTCTGCAGTGGGCGTAGACAGGCTGATGATGATGATATTTACAATGCATTAATTTGCCTATGTAAATAAGATTTCCACTTATCTTGCTGTGACTGAACTATCACAACTAAGAACTATTGAAAAGTGCTCCAAAGTATAATATAATAAAAGTGCTCCCTAATAATATTTGCCAACTTTTAATGATAATTAGTAACTCCCACTGGCTTCACTTGGCAAGCACTTAAGTTTACAGCCATGCTTGTGATCCTACGCCTTTCTCAGAGGGGCAGATCAAAACTTTAGGGGAAGGAGGGGGGAGGCAGTGAGATATGCTAAGGGCATAGAAGCTGAAGTTTACTTCTCTGCTTATTCGCTTCTTTGTTCCATGTGTAGGCAGTGTTTAGGAAAAAGGCATAGCACAAAAGGGACTGATTACTGTTAGGGATGGAGACGAGCATTGCTTAAAGGCCAACTCTGGCAATATTTTCAGCATGTCAAGGTAATAGCAATTCTGTGCTCCTGAGGTGTTCCTGTCACACTCCTGATAGTAGAAATGCTCAGCAAATGCAAATATTTAATAAGCAAAAAGGTGCGAAATCGAAACCAAAATCCCACCCAGCAGTGACGTCAAGTCAGTGAACCTGCCTTTTGCATGGTGCAACAGCGCATGCACCCTTCCCCTGGAGGTAATGTCATGAAGGCTGGCAGCGCATGCACAATTCAAAGGCCACTGTATGGTACTGGAGCACTTCTATCGCTTTGCCAATGATGACGTCAACACACAGTGTGGCCAATAAGTGTAGGAAGCCAGGTGGGTGGTTTCAAGTAATCAGTAAAAATTTAATTGCAAGCAATTTGCACATGTCTTGAGCCAGCTATCTCGCACAAATGGTGGAAGTGTGCCGAGAAACGTACCCAGCAAGTTTCAGAGATCTACCGACCTCAAAAAATCACCACAGTTGGCCTTTAACTGACCTTCTACAGATCAGCCACTACATTTTCATTAGCACACAAAGCAAAAGGTCACATGTCCTGCAAGACAGAAAGCCTACTTTAGCAGAGGTGCAGCAAGTTTGCTAGGTGCTCTTTTTCCAGCCAGCGTAAACATATTTTATGCGGTATAAGCACAAAGCAGCAGCATTCACAAGCCAGGCCCTTGCACACAGTAGAGACAAGCAAAAAGCCAAGCTTAAAATGAGTACTGCTCACCGCATGGAAGCAGTTGTGTATGCTTTTGGAAGCCTGCACACATGGAAAGAAAAGTTGGCTCATGAGCAAAGCCAGACCTGTGTTCCTTATTGTCCAGAGGTCTTCAAACTGCCTAGTTACTGTTTAATTACACTTACCCTGAAGCAATACCGGTAGTACACCTGCATCAAGAAGTGCCTTGACATTCTCTTCTGTGCCTTTAGCCAGGCTGTTTAGGATCACTGCTGTTTCACATAAAAGCTGCGGATGAGACTCCTCACGCAAGATCTGCAACAACCTGCATTCCGCCAATTCACATCTCAATTCTCTATCAGCCTTTCAAATCCTATAGCTTCTACCCAAATATTCAGCACAGAAGTGCTGATGAATTATGGGCCAACAGCCAGAGTCATATTCAAAACTTGTGTGTGTATAATAAACCCAGTATCATGTGAGCACTAACAGTCCACGGTGTTTTGCTAAAGTAAATGCAAAATGTAAAAAATTAGCTTTTTACACAGGCAATGCCTTTGCATGCAAACTACAAAAGGAAATGAAAAAGTAAATATGGAATGAACTGAACAACTGTGCAGTGATAGTGTTTTTTTTTTATTCCCCTACTCGTAATCACGTACACGACTTTCCCGCAGATTAGCCGCACGCATTAAAAAAAAAAAAAACGCGGGAAAGAAAGGTCATTCGACATTACCTTGGCACAAGGCCCATTCGTATGACCGTGGCTTTTTGGTTGTTGCTTCCAATCACAGAGTTCTTCAACTGACTGAAACGCGAGGGAAAGAACGCTATGGTAAAACAGCGGCAATACAAGGCATAAGAATGACTTCGTAAAAATAAACTTACATAATTCCTTCCAAGCATTTTTCTGGATCGTGAAAGAACAGGAGATCGATGTACGATCTATTGCACTCGACGACCTGTCAAAAAGTCATGGTCATTATGACGCGCTCTTTCCGAGCGCGCGGTTATCTACAAACGGTAAACAATCTCGCGAGCAGCCAACTTCTAGTCACAACTTCACCAATACGATGACGCTGACAGAACCTCATAATTTCAGGAAAGACTGCCGGCCGAGGATCCAAAGCAAAAGGTTGCCGTCAGTTCCCCGCAACCATGTATGTGATTTGTCGGCGGGACGGTGATGACGGCCTGCATCACCTTCCCAAACACGTAGCAACGTTAAGTGGCGCAGCTCTTTTTTTTTTCTTTTTTTTTTCTTTTTCTGGTTTAACCACCGCCCCCTCTTAATCCGTCGCGCTGCGCTCAGGATTCGGATAACCCTGGTTCGAATCGCGGGAAATTCTTTTTCGGAGGTCGCTTGTTCTCTCTTTTTTTTTTAAAGAAGAAATACTTTATTTTTGTTTTTGTGCGGTTTAACGTCCCAGAACCAGCTCTGATTATGAAAGACGCCGCAGTGGAGGTCTCCGGAAATTTCGACCACCTGGGGTTCTTTAACGTGCACTGACATCGCACGGCACACGGGCCTCAACATTTCGCCTCCACCGAAATGCAGCCGCCGCAGCCAGTAAGAAATACTTTATTAACACTACCATTACTGCTCCGAAGGAGCCGTAATGTTCTTTTAAAACAGAAGCGCGTTGGTGTTAGAGGCGGGCGCGCTAGCGCCTCTCGCTGACGCACCTGGCTCTGGCTGTAGTGACACGAACAAAATAGTAAGCGTCGTGGGCGCACCGCGAAGCGGTGTCCTATGTTAACTGCACCCCCCCCCCCCCCTCCCACGGGCAACCAATTAAAATCTCACACTGCGCCGCGCAGCCACATTCGCGAGTCTCCGGCACACCCCGCCAGCCAAGCAGAGCTAGGATCGACGTTAAGTAGAATACAGAGGAAAAAAAAAACTACAGTGATGTTCGGCTAGGCAATGGACTGCAGCCTGCAGTCTTCGCTGGTTCATTCGTCTGGTCAACTAGAGCGCAAAAATAAAAAGCACAAATAGGCCTACACCAATGAACGACGATTGCACGCGCTCAAGGATTATCTCACCATGTAAGACTGATGAATGGTCACCATCCTGGAACCTGCAACGGTTTCCGAATCAGTGGTGCAGTGATCACAGTAACTAAAACACGCGAATCGCTTCAATGTTTTCTACGCTGTACACTTGCGACATTGAAAATACCAGCAGTCGACAACATACGAGTACCCAACGCTCGCAGTCGTACGCTGTCAGAGCTGGCGCATAGCTACTACTAAAGCCAGACCGCCAGACCTCTCGCAGCTCTCGCCACTCTACGTTTATGTTTTATTGCTTTTTTTTTGTTGCGTTTTGTGCGCGTGTTTGCGCCACGACCTCCTCTTTGCGCATTCTGGAACGTTACTGGTGATGCCACTGACGACAAAAAACGTTCGCAACAATTTGTTTGCAGCGTTCGTTCATAAAGTTCATAACCGTTCATAACAATGCTCACTACCTGTCTGTCTCTTTCTCTCTCTCCCATTTTCTCTCCTCAACAGTGGGGCACTGGCATCAGCCCGTTATAAAGGAAGGGGACACTCCTAACATCCATCCACCCACCCATCCATCCATCGGTCTTCTAAACAAGGAGGTAACTTCTAAATCTCTGCAAATCATGGACTCATAGAGTTAATATACTGACTCTAGAGGCAAAGCTGGGCCGCGGGGTGGGAGTCAACCCTGCGCGCCGCCCTGTTGTAATTGTATCAATGTGGCCAGCCCAATTATTACAAAAAGTGCTAAAACTAGTGTAAGTTGTCGTATGCCGAATCCTTAAAACATCGAATAATCATGCGAAGATTAAGTGTGAATATTAAGCATACTGAAAACGCTTCCTAAAAATGCAATTTCACGATGCACGCATTCGCTCAATAAGGCGTGGTTTCGCTTTATACATACGCGTTTTAAGGCATCCCGATCTCGCTTCAAACAGTAGAGCGCCTCCTCTTGAATTATCATAAAATGCCTCCCGCTTTCGTCATTTTTGCCCTTTCGGTAGTTATTCAGAATCGGTTTTTTTTTTTTTCGCTGCCATCCAGTAAATCTTCGCCGCCTCTCTGACTTTTCGCTTTACGCTCTTTGTTGTCAGTTAAAGGAGTACTGACACGATTTTGCGGCGGCGCAAAATATACATTTTTCGTTTCCTAGTCATGTATTGTTAACGCCCTCCGCACACGGAAGCCAGGAAACACGTACAAAATATTTTAATTTGGTTTTAAAGTTCGCGTCGCCCAGCACAGCAAGCCAGCCCCATTGCAATGGACACTACGATGACGTATGAACACGGGCTCTTAAAAATCGCCGAAATCGCGGTCAGAGTCACTGGACGACCGTGAAATTGCCGTTGTTTGCGTGCCTCAGGTGTAATTGACCAAAGACGACAGAGTTGCAGCGACGCTATGAAGAATTTCTGTCCCTACGTGGCTCAGACGTCGTCCGACTATGTTGATACGTCACTAGGAAACCGCCCCCTCGAAATCGAAACCGAAAGTCAGCTTTTAAGGGAGCCGTATTCAAAATATATTCATTGTGTTGCGGGCCACCATGACACTGTTTTTGAGGTTTTCCACGCCAGTGCTTTCATTTACAGCAACAATACGAGAATGTCAAAAATTCGTGTCAGTACTCCTTTAAATTCTCTTAGAGCCGTATATATATATTTACTGGTGAGCCTCCAAGTTCTTTTTCTCCACTGCGTGTCAATGCTCTTTCTATATAAATAACGGAACACCTTCACTGCCCACCTACTCTCTTTCATATTCTTTAGCCTCTCTACAAACCTTATTTGCTCTGGGCTTCCCTTGCCTCAAAACTCGCCCATCCCATATCGCCCTTTACAGCCTCATTTGTCGTTTTTCCGCGAGCACCCAACGCGAGGCGTCCCACAATTCTTTGATTCCCATCCATTCCTGATTGTACCTCTGGCCTCATGCACACCACTGAGTTCCCAAATGTAAGCCCCGGTACCATTACCCCTTTCACACGCTCTGTGCTTCAATATTGCAGCGCTCCTCTTTCCTTTTGCTGCCAAGGCTTTTCGTGTACCTCCATGTATCACCCTCATTTACCCATACCCAAGGTACTTGTATTCGCTTATTCTCGGTATTTCTTGGCCCTGTACAGACACCGCCTGCTCGTTGGAACCATTGAATACCATCAATCTACATTTTGTTACACTAAATCCTAGTCCTAGAGCCTCGCCTTCCTTTCCGCATATATTCACCAGACGTTGTATATCATCTCGACTGTCCGCGAATAAGACAATATCGTCAGCATAAAATAAACCCGGAAGCGTCTCCTCAATAATCACGTCGCCGTACTTGTGTGACAGATTAGAACCAATGTTGCTATCTACTAGCGCTTTTTCCATTCTAACCATGTACAGCATGAATAAGAGCGGCGACAAAGGACATCAGTGTCTCAGCCCCTTGATCTATGCTTCTCATTCCTTGCCATTCTATGCAAACTGTATTTTCTCGATATATCTCCCTCAAAAGCTGTACACAATCGTCGCCTGTGCCCATTCCTTCCAATATTTCCCACAGTATTTCCTGATTAACATTGTCATACGCCCCAGTGATGTCTAGAAAAGCCACATACAATGGCCTGCTTTCTATTTTAGATATTTCTATACATTGAGTAAGAACAAATAGGTTATCGTCTAATCTATCGTCTAACGAAATCCATTCTGAAGTTCCCCCAAAATATTGTTACGTTCTGCCCATGCTTCTATATAGCCTTCGAGATTGGTGCGCCTAAGCACCATTTTGGAGGCTATTTGTTGCCAGATTATACCGGCAACTATCCCCAAGGGTATCGTGAGCGTTGCAAGATGACGTCGACCACGGGGGACCCCCGTTTAGAATATTTATTTTGTAGTACACTGACCCCCGTCCCATACACGGGCCTTATGGCGAGCTTTCCCTCTAGAATCAGTATATTAACTCTATGCATGGACTGTTTTTCTTTCCTCCATGGTGCAAATAAAATGGAACTAAGGAGGTTCCATTAAACTTTCGGAGTGGAAGTCCCTGCAGCCGCCGACGGGGCAAGTGCGAGCCAGCGGCGGCCGCGTTATAGCCAGAGTTCTTTGGTATGATTGAAGAACTCTGGTTATAGCCACGGCCCACGTTACTAAACTGGGGGGCGATCGGAGATGGTATTTTTGCGAAAGTGTTCGGAATCGCCGCACGCGATTGGCCAGCGCCACTCCGGTGTCGTCATCAGGGGGCGTGCCCACGGAACACCTACCTATAGACCTATTCCACCCGGCCTACGTCACGAAGATGCGGTGGCGCTGTCGTCGGGAGTTTTGGTTTCGCATGGTAGGCAACCGCCGGCGCGCCTACCGTAGCAGCCGCTGTGTTTTCGCTGGTGCGTGCGCTTCTCACCGCCGTGAAATGAAGAAAAAAGTGTTTACCGATGACCTGCGCCGTGGGTTGGTTGCTCAGCAACGCACAAGATATGTGCGATAGGTTTTTATCGGTTTCCTGCTTATGTCTGTCTTAAGGAAAGGGACGAACCTGTAATGCCGGTTGTTTGGCGCATCGGTTATGCGCCAAACATTTTCGTCACGGTTAAGCGTATGGGTAATTATTTGGCATTAGTGCGGCTTGTTTCATTTGAGAGAAATAGCATTGTCACAAGTATGGCAAGTGTAATGCTCGACACCAAATTTCTTGGCATAAACAAAGTGCGGACACAGAGCGATATGACGCTTACCGCAAAGCGCGCACGACGTTAGCTTAGCTCGATGTGTAGAAGTAATCGCGGTCGCCGTGTATTATTGAAGTGGGGAAGCTATACATACGTCATACGAATTCCAATCACTCAAATGAAACAAATATATAAGAGCTTAATTCACGTAGCCGTGAGCGAAAGGCCGATTATAGCGACGCTTTTGCAAATTGTTTGTGGCTGCGATAGCATACACACGAGAAGTGTCTTTGGCAATGCTGTAGTGGTTACGATGCGCTTTAATTTTTTTTTTCGATTGTCAGACTGCTCGAATGAACTACACGCTTGAAATGTGCCGCGTCGTCACAGGACTTCACGCCGTCACGATTGGAACTCAGCGTATGGGCAGAGCCGCAAGCCGCGGTTATGCGCCTTGCTGTCAGTTATTTGAGAGCCTTGTCCTTGGCTCGTCATTGCATTTTTGTGTGTGTGCGTTATCACAGCCGTATTTACATAGGTTCTAGCGTCACCAATATCGCATGCTTGAGTTACATTTGTTTTTGCGCAAGGATTTCGTGTAGGGATTAGAGGCTTTAGTCCGAAACAGTATTTTAGCTGAGGCATCTTCAAGTCGTATTTAAACAAGTCACACTGTTGCAAGTGGTTCATCCTTGCGCCAGTTACCGAATTAAAGCATACGCATGAAGCGATGCCGACATGATAGCTCGCGATCGTTCGCATCATGTTGCAAGGTGCTTATCCTTTCAATCAATTTCTCACATCTTGTCATAGCTGGTCGTCAGCACATTCTTTTCTACATTCATCGAATGCTTCCTACAGAGCTAACGCGACTTCATCTCACGCGGCTGCCCCTCGAAAACTGTTGTAAACACCCGTCGGCGCTCCGACGCCCCGTGCTCGGAGGCAGCTTTCGCACGCGCTTCGCCGGCGGCGGTGGCGCGACCGTGCGGGGCCGCGGCAAGCGAGGCCTCCGCGCCGCGACGTCGACACAAGCCCTGGTTATATCGCCGGTGCCTACCACTGTTTACCAACATGGAATAGGTCTATAACCAAATTAGAGAAGAGAAACTGTACCTCTGACAGTGCAACGAAAAATAAGGGTAGCGGTGGCGTCCTAAACTAAAATATAAGGTCAAAAGATGGTGCTGCATGTACGAGCATCATCATTGTTTAGATATATGGCCGTTTTGTTTCTGGCGCCTACGCCTTTTGGCCTTATTGAGAGCCCCTAGCAGGAAAATTTCAAACTAAAATATGGGGTTAGGTTAGTAGTTCCACTCTGCGCGCAACTTGATGGAACGCGCCGCGGTTGGTTTTTTTCGCCACTTGTACTTGTGGAACGTCGAGCCTTCCGGGGCCCCGAGATTTCGGTGTCGTCAAATTGACGTCAATTCCCTGTCAGTCATTTTCAAACCGAGCGTGTCGTCTGCTATGCGGAGAACGATGCCCGAGGCCGATCGCTCAGCGAACGGTTTACGAACGATTTACGAACACTTTGCGAACAGCGGCCGCGGCAGCGGCTCCGCTTGGATTGAAACGGCGGCTGCGGCTGCGGAATGGTGCGTCACAGAGGGAAATGGCGGTCCACTTGGGCCCTGACTCTGAGTCCTCGCATTGTTGTCGCTGAAATAGGACGCGGAGCAGCTGGAGGTTCGCGATGTACTTGGGGATTTGACAGAAAGTGAATTCCGGCGTCAATTTCGCCTGTCGAAGCGAACAGTACGTTGGCTGTGTGCCGAACTTGATCCCGAGAGAGAGAACAACTTTATTTTAAGAAAAAAAGAAAATCCTCGCCGCCACCTCCTCTGCTCGTCTGATAGCCTGGAGTTGTTTCTCCAGGCTTGAGTCGCGGTGAACGGTGTCCCACGCTCCAGGCGAGGGAGTGGTCAGGAGATCGGAAATCGGGTGCCAAAGAGCCCGTGGAATTTCGACGGAGAGAAAAGAGCTGCGCATGTTGATGTTCTTTGCTACTGGAAGTTTCCAGCGCGCTGTCGGTAGTGAAGAGTTTGTTCGGGCTTTCACAGTTGGGGTGCACCTCCAAAAATGCGAGAAGGAGCTCCCTCTGCCTCTGAGCACCCGCGGGCCGAGATGCACGTTTTTGTGCGAGGACATGGCAGCAGCAGACGACGACACGAAATTTAGATATGACGCCACTTACGCGCACGCTTCTTGTTTTTCGCGCCCGCGACACCGCTTAGCGAACCAGAAGAGAAAGATATTGATGCTTAAGGGGGTATGGTAGGGTAAACGCTCCAAAAAATCGAATTTGCAATTCTGACACCGAAAAACGCACTGCACTATGAGGAACAAACCTGCGGAAGCGCGACATCGAACGGCGCTGAAAGCGGTTTAAATGCCGCGCCAAAGTGCGTCGCGCGCCCTGGCGTTTAAAAATGGCGGATGGCGCTCGGTTGTTTTTTACAATTTTCTTTATTTTTGTGAGTTTTTTTGGTGCTACAAGGTGAATGTGTATATTATTACATTAACTATCGTTGAAAATACTTACTTTTATAACATATCTGCCTCTAGTGTTGCTCTTGTAGCGTGTTTTCTTTGTTTTTGTATTCGTTGTCACCAACCCGCTTGCTGTCTACTATGCCGCGCTTTTCAAACGTGTTGTTTTGCCAGGAGATGGCACGATGGTCCAGCAAATGGAGCAAAAAGACAAAATCCAAGGGTAATCGCTTCACCGTAAGAAATAGCAATGAGAAACTGGCTTGGCGAAGCGCTAGCCGCATGAAACTTGGTGGGGGAATTGGCGTTGAAACCTTCGATGAAGAAGACGCGAGTACGACTGGCTACCGTCTAATCGAATTCGATCTTCTCCGCAGCTTCTGGCAAGATACTGTTGTGTTTAAAAAGTGCAACAAAGGAGAAATACATTTGGAAGAAGCTACAGACAGGTGAAGCAGTTTGGTATGCTCCACAGACGCCACTTGCAACGAGTGCGGTGCTCATGACAACATTTCTCAGTGCTGACACAAGACACCTACTAATGACAATGACGTCATTCAGCACGAAAAGCTGTTCTGGAGGCCCTCAGAATTGTTCTCGGTGTGTTTTGTGATGCTACCCTCAACAGGATGGAGAAAGAGCGCGTGGACAGGGCAGAGTTCTATGACTCTGTCGACAGCAAGGAAAGGCAACGGAAAAAAAAGGAACACGAAGAAGGGTTTGGGAGAGAACACAAAAAAATCCAGCGCTAATTTGTATTCTCCTGGGGTATTTTGAGCAGCCATAAGCAGTATGCACACATAAAACTTCGTTTTTCTCAAATTGCGTTTTTTATGAATTTCTCAAATTCGATGTACCTTTTCTCAAAAGGTAAGAAATTGAATCCAATGAAACTTTTCAAGCGTCTGCTTCTATATGTTGCAAATAATCGGAACTAAAAAAACTGCTCATTGTTCGAATTATAAAGCTGAAAAAAAATTACACAGCAATACGCACCTCCTGTGACCCTGTGCATGCAGTAATTTTAATTTTTTTTCACATAAACTCCTAAAAGGATTTTCTATTTCTTTAGATCAGATATAACCTATATATATTTAAAATTGAGCGGCTTCGTATCATTCCATTACTTATGGTGGTTGCTGAGAAAAGGTACATTGAATAAATAAACACACCTTAAAATCTGAGAGTGAGCCACAGGAAGCATAAACTACCTAGGCACATAAAAAGGGTGTCAAGTGATAGCCAACTAGTGACACCTTTAGTGAGCGTCTGAAATCTTACTTTAATAGTTGCAGGTGTTTCTAAAATATTACGTTAAAACTGACATATACCATTTACCCTACCATACCCCCTTAAGAGCGTGTTTACGTCTGAGAAGAAGAAAGCACCGTTTTCAAAAGGAGCAGCTTTCTTAATTTCTCGGGAGAAACATTTTGACTTTCAGAAGCAGACGACAAACGGAGTACGTCATCATCCGAGGAGCGCGCCGCTTCCCCATTGGCCGCGCCGGCCGCGCTCCTCCCATTCTCAAAGCATTGCTCAAAGCTATCGCGGACCACCCACTTTTTGACGTCAGTGTTCGGAAAGCGTTCGCGAGCGAACAGCCAAGGCTACGTGGGCGGAGCTTCTCCACATGTGTTAATACGCCAAGTAGTCCGTTCGCGCGAGATTTTGATTTCGGCTTTGCGAGCGCGTCCATCATGCGTTTTTTATGGTGCTAGTTTCAAGTGAACCCCACCTCCCACCTTCTGGCATATATGCACAGTTTTATAGCGGTATGGAAGATCTATAACCAGTTAGTTATTTATAACTTTAACTCGAAGTAACCCCAATTTAGCATACGCTGGTATGTCAGCCACTCAAGCAAAATATACATTTTTCGTTTTCTTGTCATGTATTGTTAACGCCCTCCGCACGCGGGAGCCAGGAAACACGTACAAAATATTTTAGCTTGGTTTTAAAGTTTTCGTCGAACAGCACTGCAAGCCAGCCCTAGCGCAATAGACACTACGATGACGTATGAGCACGGTCTCTCAAAAATCACTGAAATCGCTGTCAGTCACTGGACGACCGTGAAATCATCGTTGTTTGTATGCCCCACGTGTAACTGACCACAGACGACCGAGTTGCAGCGACGCTATCACGAACTGCTGTCCCTACGTGGCTTAAACGTACGTCCGACTCTGCTGACACATCACGAAGAAACCGCCCCCTCGAAATCGAAACCGAAAGTGGGATTTTAAGGGAGTCGTGTTAAAAATATATTCATTGCGTTGCGAGGCGCCATGATACTATTTTTGGGGTTCTCCCCGCCAGTGCTTTCACTTACAGCAACAATACGAGAATGTAAAAAATTCGTGTCAGTACTCCTTTAAATACGCATTCAAACGTGCACCTTGTTGTTGTTATGTGGGGTTTAACGTCCCAATACCGGCTCTGATTATGAGAGACGCCGTAGTGGAGGTCTCCGGAAATATTGACCACCTGGGGTTCTTTAACGTGCACTGACATCGCACAGCACACGGGCCTCAACATTTCGCCTCCATCGAAATGCAGCCGCAGCGGCCGGGATTCGATCCCGCGACCATCGGATCAGCAGCCGAGTCAGGGCCAAACGCGCACCTTGTACACGACGATTTGTAACGCACTCTTTTTTTTTTTTTTTTTGAGGATCGCTTACTGCTGGGAACCGTAGGAAGGCAATCTGTTTTTTTCGAGCAAGCAGTTTTATTTTTTATGTTCTCTAGAAGCCGCAAAGGAGCTGCACAATTATGCACCTAACATGCAGTAGCAAGCCATTTCATAAATTTCATTGCATACAGAGCAGCTATTCTAATTTCTGTGACGCAATAAATTCAGTTACTCTAACAAGGCTGTCCTCTGAGTTTGGCAGGGAATGCGTCGCCGCCGTCGGGTAGCTGGGTATGTTTGCCACATCCCACAGATGTACGCATTTCGAGTTTGCAAGTCCACACGAGAGAGACGCACACCTTGACTGGCCATTGCGAATAACGCAGTTCTTGAGCAAAGTGGAAAGCTCATTACTGAATAGACACTTGTGACGTCACTAGAAAGGGGCACGGCTTGGCTGCTCGGAGGATTTTTCGGTTTCGTTTTCACGTTTTCTTGCTTATTGAAAATTATTTTCTAATTGTAGGGGCAATTATGCTGTCATACGGGTGACAGGGGGGGTCTCTAGAAGCTAAAAATGCCACTACTTTGACATGGTCAGAAAATCGCCGGAGTTGGCCATAAGGATGAAACATCCCGCCACCTCTGGGGAAAATTAGCCCAGTTTGCCCAACCTGGCAACCCTGCCCGGGTCGTCGATGGCACGCATGGCACGCACGTGCTGTGATGCGCTTCTGTGGCTGCATTTCATTGGACCATTGGCGCTTGACCTTATTTGGCAAAGAAAAATTACAGAGCCGCTTCACGTGTGCTAACTCGGCCATATTAGACCACGGTCACCAGCCCGCGGCCACGAGTAACGCAAGTTTCCCTCAGGGATTTTCAACATATGGCTGCATGCAACGGGGTCCAGGATGATCTCGTCGTGTGTCCCTACAACGAGAACCACAAGGTGTTGAAAAGTCGGCTGAGCAAGCACATATCGAAATGCTGGAAGCAGACATCCCGATCCCGAGTTAAGCCTTGCGCCTTATATACTCCGGCCAGCACAGAGGGATATATCAAATGCATCTGGCCACTTGCCCCGACCGGCCGGCCACACACTTGAACACGGCGACCTGGGACGACGATCCATTTCCGGCACCGGGAAGGGCAAAGCCTTTTGTCCCTGAACCTGAAGAGAGGTGGGAGGTAGAGACCGGAGCTGCTGTCGACCACTGCCAGCCCACAGTGGCCCCGATCTTCCGCACCGTACAGGGCATGACCCCGTCTGAGCGACGGCGGTACTACAGGTCACTGTGCGCGAACGGCCCCCTGTGGTTTACGTTCCTGCTAAACGTGCACAAACGCCAACCGTGCCCACGCCACAGGTCCTTGGAAAGGGGGACTGCGCGGACGAGGAGGAACAATGGGATGAGGCTCCCGAGCTCGAGCCCCCGCGACATTGCAACCGCAGCCCGTGCAGGCCGCAGTGCAGCACGTGTACACCCATGGAGCCCAGACTGAGACCAGCTCTTTGTGGACCAGCCAGCCACATAACGTGCAGGCTGAAGTTGGTACGCGTGTTCTGTCAAATAAATTTTTTCAGTTGCGAGACAGCGCTCGTCCAGTGTGTTTTGTGTTCCTTGGTCTGTCTTTTGCGTTGCTACAATGCATATGTTCCAACTAGCCCAACTTTCCATGCTATTGCAGAATTGAAGAAATTGGCCTCTACACTGATGATGTAGTAAACTACCAAGTTTTTGGGAAGGAAACCGCTGCCCAACTTGTGTGGAATCAGTCTAGATAACTCCTCATTGTTAATTTACAAATACAGTTATCTCGATATCGAGGCAGAGCAGGAGTGGGTACATGTTTTAGTATAAACAGCGACGACAACAAAAGAAAAACTTTAACATTGTACAAACAGATAAAATGTGCTACGCTTGCATAAGTGCTCAACAAGGTCATTAATCACGTGAGGGTACAGAGGTTGGTGCAAAGAAAGAAAGAGGAAAACACTAATATTATACAAAACAGATTAAAAGGTGATGTGGTTAGGTAATGGCTCAACGAACTGTTCACATGTTAATGCACGAAGCGAGCTATCCAAGTTGTCCCAGAGTTCAACTGTGTGTGGAAAAAATGAAAACTTAAAACAGTTAGTGTGTGTCCTGAAAGGAATAATGTTTAGCCTGTGGGTATGTCCAGTAGTATGAGCATTAATATATACCAGAGAAGGGTGCCTCAACGCTGGATGATGTATGGACGATCTTGTGCAGCAAACTTACACGTTCACTTGTGTGCCTGTGCTCTAAAGTCTGCAATGATAAGATTTGAGCATGTGATCCAGGTGAGAAGCTACGATCATAATCACCATAGATGAATGATTGTTTTTTTCTGAATTGATTCCAGAAGCTCTATGTCGCACGTGAGATGAGGGCACCATACAGCTGAAGTGTATTCTAGTATTGGAAGTACTAGTGATTTGTAAGCAGTAACCTTACATTCCTAGGTAGCATATTTTAAAGTTCACTTAAGGTAGCCAAGCTTCTGAAGTGCTTTTGCATAGATGTGGTTAATATGGGCATGCCACTTTAGGTTATGTGAAAAAATAACACCCGAGTACAGTAGACTCCCTTTAAGATGAACTCGATGGGACCATGACAATTTGTTCGTCTTATCAGAAGTTCATCTTATCAGAAGTGCCTCCAAGAATGGATTGGCCACGTGCCCAGGTGGATCCAAACATATTACTTCAAAAAGTCAATAAAGTAGACTTGCAACTGGGAAAAAATTACAAACGAAACCATATTTTTACCCAACTTGAAAACTGCCTTCAAGCACTGGCAAGCAGCCATAAATAACATTTCATCTAATGATTTTAAGTATCCACCAGTATCTTCATGCTGCTGGGAAAGGTTGTTTATTAGAGAACTTAAGCAGGCACAAGCTACCTCCCATATTCTTTGAAAGCACTTCTTCAGTGAGCATGTCAGTTGTGTTGCCACTCAATGCGTTAGGCATTGCGGCGCAGCTTTGAGGATGCTCACATAGGAATTCACGTCCCCAAGGACTCCTTTACTGCCCAGACTAGAAACTAGGCCTGTCTTTCTTTAAGGCACTTTTCCTGCACTTGCCCCAGGAGGTGCTGATCAGCCAATGTGTACACTTTGTTGTGGATAAAAAGCAGCATTCACTTTTTTATATCCCCCCCTTTTTCTTGCCCCTTTGTGGGAGCCCAGGTCCTCCCTTTTTTGTTTTGTTCTGCTTTGCTTTACCACTGCTCTACTAGTTGGGGGCAACTTTATTCAAGTACCAAGAGTCTCTGTGTAAGCCCTCTTGGATTCTTTTGCCTTGTGTTCCTTTGTACTCTCACTGTAGGTGCTGAACAGGAGGTGGGGAGACAACAAAAGGGCCCAAGAAGGCAGGGTGCCCCTAGCACTTGAGGTCCCCAACAATAAAACTCTGCAGTTTTATTGCTGGCACCCCAGTGGCTTTGCTTACTTAGTCTTTGATTCTTTTGTGCACTCCTTGGTGGGGAGACAACAAAAGAACACAGGTATGGGGCCCCCTACAATAATCTAGGGGCAGCTGTCCACAGCACTGGGAAAGTTCCTCTTAACAGAAGGTTACCTGTGAGGGGGTTCATCTTAAGAGGATTTCTTTTGCATTGAGTCTATGGGAAACCAAACAAACATACCTATGTTGTTCGTTATATCCGAAATTTCGTTATAACCGAGTTCGATTTAACTGGAGTTCACTGTATTTGAATTCACTTACATGGGACAAGAAAGTCATTAGCACCATAAGAATAATTCAGTCACTTGTTTTTGTTACCAAAAGCCATGGCAACCGTCTTGGTGAAATTAATTTTCATTTGCCACAGATCGCTCCATTCACAGAACATTGAAAAACATTGTTTAGTTCTTGCTGGTCATTAGTGTCTTTAACAGTGCAGTATAGGACACAATCTTTGCCATATAGGTGCAACTTAATGGCAGTGTTATTAATCACATCTATTACATCATTAATGTAAATTACAAATAACCGAGGTCCAAGCTCTGAACCCTGAGGCACACCTGATGTGACTGTCACTGATGAAGAAAGACTGTGCGCTATTGAAAGTTACCAACTCGGATATTAAGTGTAAATAGTCAGCTATCCAGTCTAATAATGTAGACTCATTTAATACTGCTTGCAGTTTACACAGAAGCTTTTTATGGCAGATCATGTCAAATGCTTTTGAGTAGTCGATGAAGATAGTGTCCAGTTGATCGGGGTTATTGAGAGCAGGAGCTATGTCGTGTGTAAAACGAATGAGTTGCGTGACAGCGGAAAAGCTAGTGCGAAAGCCATGCTGACTTTGTGAATTTGTGAAATAAGATTTTGACAATTTAAATACTCAACAATGTGTTTGTGAATATGTTAAAGAAGCTTACAACAAGTAGAGATGAGAGATATTGGTCTATGATTTGCTATAAGTTATTCAACGCCAGATTTAAATACTGGAACGACTCTGGCAATTTTCCAAACTTTGCGCACGGTTGACGTGTCAAGGGATTTATTGAAAATTACTGTCAGATAATGGGCATTCCATTCACAGTACCTCATCAAGAACATATTAGGTATGGCATCGGGCCCCACGCTCTTCAAAGGGTCAATTTTTAGCAATACATAGATTAAGAACCTGCGCATAGGTTACCTCGAGACCGGGTAGCACATGTGCCAAGCTGTGAATGAAAAGAGGACAAGAACAATCATCTTGACTAAAGACAGAGTGAAAGTAGTTGTTAAAGCCTCCAGAAATGGCAACAGGATCAGTGCAAGTTTTATCGTTGATAATGAATGCTGCAGAGTTATGAGAAGACGGGAGTATTGATTTCCAAGATTTCGACGGGTTATCCTTCATGAATGTTGTTAATGTCATATTGTAATAAAAGTTTTTAGCATCTGCCATTTTTGCCTTTAGCTCAGACTCGAGCGAGAAAAGCAGTGGATCGAGACGGTTACGCCTGCGCATGCGCTGAATGCATCTTATGAGGTGGATTATGTCACGTGTGTACCAAGGATGCTTTTGGTTATGTTGTACATATTTTTGAGGAACAAACTGTAGCACACAGGTGCGCACCAAATTATAGAACTGTTCTAACAACACGTCAACGTTACATGACTCACTGCTTGCTACAAATTCATCGAAAGTGGACTCTAGTAAATCAATAATCGTAAAGTTGTTAGCACACGTTAAATCGGTAACAATGTTGAATCTCGGCTTACAGGGCACACAAATCACGTTAAATTGCAATAAGACACCCTTGTGATCTGATGAATAGCCAACTATCTCACATTCAAAATCCTATTGCAGCAGTTCTTGGTTGATAAAAACAAGGTCAAGAACATAATTAATTCTGGTTGGATGTTGAACCACTTGTGCTAAGTTTAAATAAACAGCCATATGAATTAGGGAGTCACATGCTGCCTTCTCACGACCTGTTGAAGTTCCAAATCAATAAAAGGAGCGTTGAAATCGCCCATAATTATCATTTTAACTATTTATTATTTATTTATTTATTTTATTTAGATATACTGCCAACCCCCTCTTGAGGGTCATTACAGGGAAGTATGGGATTTCGTACTAATAAAGTAGGTGCATAATCGTACAGGTTACAGTACAAAAGGACAGAAAGTTGAGCGAGTTGGTAACATTCCATAATCAAAAGAAGAGGCGTGCAGGACACGGACACAAGAAGAGCAGTGAACACCACGAACACCGCGTTCGTGGTGTTCACTGCTCTTCTTGTGTCCGTGTCCTGCACGCCTCTTCTTTTGATTATGGAAGGTTACAGTACTAACTTCGACATACAATTATACAAATTTATATAAAGCTCTCTCACAACGAAACAAAA
The DNA here is from genome assembly GCA_013339685.2 of Hyalomma asiaticum. Classification (NCBI taxonomy): domain Eukaryota; kingdom Metazoa; phylum Arthropoda; class Arachnida; order Ixodida; family Ixodidae; genus Hyalomma; species Hyalomma asiaticum. The sequence continues at coordinate 332,532,213 of CM023481.1, forward strand.
AGACACTTTTGAATCCCTATAACAATAAGTAACGTCCAGGATGTTTACAACATACTGCATAAGTGTAAATCAAGTGCATAAATTTATTAACATCATTTATATTAACTACATCACTCGGTAAACCATTCCATGCCTCAATTACGTCTGGGAAGAAAGAATACCTGTAAATCTTCGTCCGTGCAAAGTAAGGCTGGAGCACTCGTCTGTGATTTGGCCTCGCGCTTCGTTTACCAGGTTGTTGTAAGTGGGTGTTCTGTTAATTTTAAAATCCCCTTCCATTAATAGAAAAAGTCTGTGTTTCTCCTGCAGTGTCTCCAGATCACAGAATTATAGCATTTCTGTTACAGAGCATACTTCTCATATTTTGAACATATAAAGCGAGCAGCAAGCCGTTGTATTCTTTCCAGTTTATTTACCAATACTTTCGGATGAGGACTCCAGACAATTATACGAGTGTATTCAAGTATCTCCCATATAAACGCTTTAAAAGCAATAAATTTTATTTATTTATTTATTTTATTTAGTACATACTACCAATCCCATTAGGGATTATTGCAGGAAGGACACAACTTATTAGTATACAAAGGTTAAAAAGAAAAAAGAAAAAAACGCATATGTTGCAAAAGGTACAAAAAGCATACATTTCAAAAGGTGCAAAAAAAGGCATATATTGCAATAGGAGTTAGTGGCATGAGGGTAGCGCTGTAAGTACAAGGGGTAAGGTACATCAATAAGGAACTTTGCACAATAAAAAAAAAAAATATTTGTAGTTTTATGTTTGTGTATCCTGTAAGTACTTTTCAAGTAGTGATTGAAAGGTGGTTACTGAGGAGGTATTGGTAATAGTGGAAGGCAAGTTGTTCCACTGTCTTATGGCTAGCGGGAAGAAAGAGTATTTAAAACAATTAGTATAAAAGCGATATTCATTTAGGGTGTACGAATGCTTTAGTCTAGTTACTCTTGTGTCTGCAATAGAGATGTACGTACTTGGAACTGTTAACATTTAGCTTGTTATGAACTAATTGATGAAGCAATTTCAATCGGGCGAGCGTGGCGCAGTTTTCAATTGTTAGCAATCCGGCCGAATTGATCAAAGCACTTGGAGAGTCTGTAAGTTGATATTTATTGAAGATGAATCTAATTGCTTTCCTTTGCACTCCCTCGAAAATGGTAATTAATTTATTAGTCGATGGAAACCAAGCCGGGGTAGCATATTCTAATACTGACCTAATGAGTGTATTGTAAGCTAGTAATTTAGTCTCACGGGGTGCTTGACGAAGGCGCCGCTTAAGAAAAAGGAGCCGCTTAAGTGCCGTTGAAGTAACATTATTAACATGGCAATCCCATCTAAGGTCAGACGTTATTGTTAGTCCAAGGTACTTGTGCTGCGAAACTAGTACTGTTACCGGGTCATCATTTATGGTATAAGGAAACTGATCTACGTGGTGTTTTCTTGTTATTCTCAAAAGAACTGTTTTTTTAACATTAAGGCTCATTTGCCAATTAGCACACCACGCGGAAACTGTTTTCAGTGCATTGTTTAAAGTGATGTGGTCAATTGGAGAAGTAATTTCTTTATAGAGTATGCAGTCGTCAGCAAAAAGTCTTACGTTGACAGGGATATGTCGGTGGCTAAATCATTAATAAAGATCAGAAAAAGTGCAGGAGCCAAAACGCTACCCAGAGGGACTCCAGAGGTGACTTATGTGAGTTTAGAACTGGTGTGGTTAATTTGTACAAATTGTGTTCGGTTCGAAAGGTAGTCTTTTATCCATCCACTAACGGGCCCCTTACCTAATATGTATTCAAATTTTAGTATTAATTTTTGATGTGATACGCGATCGAAGGCCTTTGAGAAATCAAGAAAGATAAGGTCTGTCTGTTTTTGGTGATCAATAGTACTCGAGATGTCATGTATGAGTTCAACAAGTTGAGTGACTGTGGATGATCCCTGTCGGAACCCATGCTGCGCCGGCGATAGAATGCTATTTTCCTCGAGGTAAGTATTTATATGTTTAAGGATGATGTACTCAAGAAGTTTGCACGAAGTGCTGATAAGGGAGATGGGCCTATAATTGGAAGGTTCGGTTTTATTTCCTGACTTATGGACTGGGATGATTTTTGCAATTTTCCAATCATTCGGTAGCACACAAGTTGTTAAAGATTTTTTATAGATGATTGTACTTCCATACTTGCGCCCTGGAGTTTTTTTCTAAGTACAACTTCTGTGAAGCGCTACAGCAAGCACTATCAGTATGTGTATGCCACATTAAGTTATGCGTAATTGTGAGGCCCAGGTACTTAAATGTATCCGCTGTCAATAAAGTATGACTCCTGCTGTTATATTGAAATATAATTATTGCTTTTTTCCTAAAAATGTGTGTAACAGTCGACTTGCAATCATCATCATCATCAGTCTGTTTAGGTCCACTGCAGAACGAAGGCCTCTCCCAACGATTTCCAATCCACCCTATCCTGAGCGAGTTGGTTCCACTCTATGCCCACAAACTTTTTAATTTCATCGCTCCATCTAACCTTTTGCCTACCTCTGTTGCGTTTTCCCTCTCTTGGTAATCACTCCGTCACTCTTACTGTCTATCTGTTATCTTTCCTCCTCATGACATGTCCTGCCCAGGTCCACTTCTTTCTTTTAATTGATATAATAATATCGACTACTCCTGTATGTTCTCTGATCCATTCCGCTCGTTTTTTCTCTCTTAGCGTTACCCCTACCATTTTTCTTTCCATTGCACGCTGCGTGCTCCTTAGTTTCATCTTTAGTTTTTTGTTATCCTCCACAATTCTGCACCGTACGTTAGTACTGGGAGAATGCAGTGATTGAATACTTTTCGCTTTAGTGAGAGCGGTAAGTTTCCAGTCATGATTTCGTAATGCCTTCCGAATGCGCTCCAGCCTATCCTTATTCTACGGAGAATTTCTTTTTCATGGTTAGGAGTTCCTGTTATCAACTGTCCCAGGTATACGTATTCGTTTACATGTTGTAAGGGTTCATTGTTGATTTTAAATTCCTGTTCCATGGCTAGGCTATTGAGCATAATTTTGGTCTTTTTCCTATTCATTTTTAACCCAATTTTAATACTTTCCCTGTTTAGGTCATCAATCATGTTTTGTAGTTCGTCTCCATCATTGCTAAATAGCACATGTCGTCTGCAAATCTTAGATTGCTTAGATATTCTCCGTCTATTCGAATTCCCTTGTCTTCCCAGTCTAGACATTTAAAGACTGCCTCTAAACATGCAGTGAATAGCATCAGGGATATTGTATCTCCCTGTCTCACACCTCTCCCGATTGGGATTTCTCTGCTTCTCTCATGTAGGAGTAGTGTGGCTGTGCAATCTTTGTATACGTTCTTTATGGTTTTCACGTATACACCAGGTACCCCTTGTCGACGTAGAGCTTCTAGAACTGCTTGTATTTCTATGGAGTCAAATGCTTTCTCGTAGTCGATAAACGCCATATAAAGAGGTATGTTATATTCTGCGCACTTCTCAATTACTAGGTTGATAGCGTGGCTGTGGTCCATTGTCGAGTAACTTTTCCTAAAACCAGCTTGTTCTCTCGGTTGGTTAAAGCCGAGTGTTTCTCTTATCCCCGTAGAAATTACTTTTGTAAATAGCTTGTATATTACTGGGAGTAGGCTAATTGGTCTGTAATTCTTTAACTCCTTTATGTCACCTTTCTTGTGGATAAGGATTATATATTAGCATTTTTCCAACTGCACGCTACACTACATGTCTTGACACATTTCGTGAAGAGCGATGCAAGTTTTTCAAGTAAAATATCTCCTCCGTCTTTGATCAAGTCGGCTGTTATGCCATCTTCACCAGCTGCTTTACCGCGGGACATGCCTTTGGCAGCTTTTTTGACTTCGTCAGCGGTTATACATGGAATTTCAGTGTCCTCCTCTGATTCTATTTCTATTAGGGTTTTATGGTCTGTCTGACAACTGTACAGTTTAGAGTAGAAATCTTCTGCTACCTTTAGTATTTCGTTGAAACTGTTGATAACGTTACCTTGATTATCTTTTAGCGCATGCATTTTGTTTTGCCCTAACTGCAGTTTCTTTTTGACCGATTTAATGCTGGTGCCTTTTGCTACTGCTTTCTCTATTTCTCTCGTGTTAAAGTTTCTTACATCTCTTTGCCTGGCTTTACTGATCAATTTTGATAGTTCTGCGAATTCAATCTTATCTTTTGGTGAAGTTACTTTCATTTGTCGGCGTTTTTTTATTAAGTCCTTGGTAGATTGGGACAGCTTACTTGTTGTTTGCTTTGCTGTTTTTTGCCCCCGACTTCTATCGCTGTTCCAAGGATTGTTTTCGTTATGGTTTTGTTTATTTCTTCTACATCGTCACCGTTCTCGCATAAGGCCTCGAACTTGTTGCTTAGGGCGACTTTAAATTCTTCGTTCTTCGCTCTGATTACCCCTAGATTGCATTTTTTTCTAGTATATAATTTAGTTCTTGTTTTCTTTAGGTTAAGTACAATCTTTGCCCTTACTAATCTGTGATCGCTGCATTTTATCTTGCCCACTACTTCTGTGTCTTGAATTATACCTGGTTGTTCGCACATTATAAAGTCGATTTCATTCTTTGTTTCCCCGTTAGGGCTTTTCCACGTCCACTTCCTATTCTTGTGTTTCTTGAAAAACGTGTTCATTATTCGGAGTCGGCTTTTTTCGGCAAATTGTACTAATAGCATTTCCCCATGGTTATTCCTACGGCCGGCGCCGTAATTGCCAATTGCCTGCTCGCCACTTTCTTCTGTCCCTACTTTTGCGTTGAAATCTTCCATGACTACTGTGTATTGTGTCCGTACTTTCTTTATTGCTAATTCGATATCCTCGTAGAACTGCTCCACTTGTTCGTCATCGTAGCTCGTTGTTGGCGCATATCCCTGGATTATCTTAAGTTTATACCCCTTATTTAGTTTTATTATGACGCATGCTACCCTTTCGTTAATGCTGTAGAATTCATCTACGTTGCCCGCTATATCTTTGTGAATTAGGAACCCAACGCCATATTCTTTTGGAACTATTCTAGTACACTCTAGCGATGTTATCGCATTGTTCAGTTTGTTCGGCGGAGACGGCCGGGTCTTTTCATCTCTGCTTCAGCCGCGTTCGT
>CM023481.1:333248476-333340976 GCA_013339685.2 Hyalomma asiaticum
TGGGGTCAAAGACAAGCACGGACCTGCTTTTCTCTCTGCACAACTCGACATTTCTCTTACAGACAGAAGCGCGGCTGCAAAGCGCCGTATATGGTCCAGCGGCAAATATTCGCGCAACGGCCACTCTATCGTATCGACGGAAAAAAGCTGAATTTCACTTGCACGATACTTTGAGTCGTGGATGAAATTTACCAAATTATGTATAGTTCTTCGTATATACAGGCGGACCCAGATTTGCGAAAACGGCCTCTCCCAAAGAAAAAGAAACGACAACGTGACTATCACGCAGGCAGCGTATTCGTATACCATTGACATGTAATAGGTTCTCATATACCCATATACGAGTGTACAGAGGCCGTGTGAGATGATCGCCAAAGGCGCCACTGTCGCCTTGCGTGACGTAGAACCTCGTGCGTTCAATGACGAAGCTCGCCCTTCTTCAACTGTCCAATCAGCGCGCACCAAACGCTATGCACATCCAGAGCAGGGCCCCAAGTACTCATAACATTCGCACAATCGACGTGTCAGATGGAGCCGAAGCTCCCTCTTTGTACGCTGTCTCCCAGTTTCACCACGTGGGCGTCTACGTTATTTATTATTCCGTATTTCGATGGCGAAATTATCGGGTACTTTTCTTTAAATTTCTTTTAAATTATCTGGGCGCTTATGCACACACAGAGAGAGAGGGAGGGAGAAAGGGAAGCAAATCCGACGCTACAGTTGTTCAAAAGAGCAATTCTATCTGACGTTGGAAATAATACGAACGAGGTGGCCGCATGTGCTATCCTGGACACTGTCACATTCCGCTATATTGCCAAACTCTGTAAGGGCGACATTTTAAGGCAAGCAGCGAGGCCTTAGCAGCCCTGCGGGCCAATCAGAGGCGACAAGATTGCGAATTTGACGATATGGTGGGGTTTGATAGTGTCCAGGATAGCACTCCGTGCTTTGAAAATCTGAGCTCAGCCTGGCTCGAATATTCTCTGTCGCCGAATATACCTGCCGGAGAACGCGGACCTGGAGGATCATAATACTCGAGCTAAAGTTCGGTTTTAAATGCGAAGAATTTCTTGGCGAACTTGAGCAACTTTGACCATATATATGAACTAACATATCGAGCCGCCTACATCTCAGCGCTCTCTTGGTCGTCCCTTTCACTTCGTGCATATTATGATTGGAATGGTAGGGTATCAATATATGGCCAACATGAATGATTCACGAATTACGGTAAGTGAGTTCTGTGGAAACCCGCTAGGTGGAGTAACGTTTACGAAAGGGAAAATGACCAAATGTCTGCGTGGAGCGTTGAAAAACACACGTGAGCTTTGTTACACCGCGCTGCTGATTACATGGCAGTCATATTCTACAGACAGTGGGCTCATTGTGTCGTTACAAAAGCATTGCCGTCATCGGCGGCCGTTACATGGTGGCCGAGCAAGTTCGCTTCCCCTCAACGCTGACCTTTCCGCGCGGTCGCCGTTTCACAATCGCGTGGCGGGCGGCACATTATGTGGGGATTCATCGCATGTATGCGGCCGTTGAACCGAAATTTCAGAGCACTCTTTGTTTCGCTGAAGCCGTCCACGCAGCCCCGTCGAACAGAGCGATAGGCACCTGATTGCGGTTCACTGGCCATTATGTTTCACTGGTGCTAGTCAACCGCGCGCGTTTGTTACTTGTGCGTCGTTTCAGCGCCTGATTGGCTGACACCCCGGCGCCCACAGAAGCTGCGTTTGTAGTTGCGTCAACACGCGTTGATCATTAGGGTTCTTTATATCGATGATCGTTAAAGAACGATGTAGAACAAAGAATGTCGCTGGAGCCGACGTTTCGACAAGTGAACTTGTCCTGACGAACATGAGTCTACTCGTCGACGCGTTGATCTAACGATCACTGATTCAAGCCTCCACCTTCCCCTGAGCTTCTCTTATAGTTGGGGTTCATGATAGTCACTCGTGATTCGACGTTTGCTGTCACATTCGACTGTCTGTGACGTTCTTGCATTGTTTTTACCTTTAGGGTCGTCGGATGGTCATGTGTGCAGGTTGGAACGTGTGACGCGTGTTGCGGGCGTGTTTTTTTTTTTTTTTCGTCCTTGAACCGCCGTATGATCTGCCGCGCGAACGTGCATCCCGGGCGACCTGCGTTTTCCGCGAGCGCCTTCGACTTTGCTATATACAGAGCGCCCAAACATTTCACTCGCGCTCACCTCTCCGTGGTCTGCATTGCTGAAAGATTTCACTCGGCGTGGAAACTGAACGAACCACACGTCACCGTCGCGTGCATGTGTCTTTTTAGACGTGCTAGACACGGCTTACGTCAGTCGTTTTTTTTTTTTTTTTAAGTGTGCAGCTCGAAATAGGCCGCGTCCACGCTGGCCAAAGCGAGTGCTCTATTTGTGTCTTTGGCATCTACTCCCATCAACTCGCTGGACGCATTTTTTGATAACCCGGGACTGACGACTATAAGTCACTTCTTTCGGCTTTTAATGTGGAGAGAAATTCAGCGCAATTTATGCTGGCCACTGTGCGGTATAACTGTAGTTTTGGTTAGCCCATTCGGGCACATTTGATATTTGTAATGAGCTTTTTAAGGTATCTAATCTTTTCTTATGCTGGATATTTTGTCATGGTTCAAAATAAAACGAAAAAGAAAAACTGCACTCACCTTCCAGTATGTTGTATTCAAGGAGCTATAGGTTATTGTTACATTACAGAGAGAAGCATTCCCGTCCCGGTGGTTTAGTGAACTGCAGACGTCATGTGTAACGACTCGTACATCGTTATGAGAAGCGGTTGTTCTGAAGTAAATTTTCTTCACCTTCCACGAGTGTATTCCTTAATGTTTCGTTCCTGCGTGCAGCGCGAGCCAAACATAAAGGTTATATATCGCTTATATTATTTGCTACCTCTATCATTATTTGTGTCCAGCCATTAAAAAGGCTATAAACTGTATAGCGCGAAACACACGGGACGGAAAAAAAATGCATGGACAACACCAATGATATTGTGCTTTTACGTCGCGTTTGTCACTGACTTATTTTTTTTTTCGATCTGTAATTAATAACTGACTTTTGGTTGTTTTTTTTTTTCGAGCTGAAAACAAATGACTGGTTTGAGTGACCACGACCGAAACTTGATTTTGCACACCATCAAGGATACCGTAAACGGACACAGCTCTGTTTTATTATGGGGTGTCGTCTATATCATTTGTATATGTGTCTAGTTTTCTTTCTCAGTCTTCATTTATTTTGTAGCACGCACCAGGAGGTTGCTATATTTAGTGCGTGACTATTATACGTCGTTATATCAATTACTTTTTGAACGATATGTGTTGCAAAAATATATTTGTAGCATATATACGCACGGCACAACCAGAATGCATGGTTCTTAATGTTTACTTTTACTTATGTGTTGTGTGTTGGTTTTTGGTGCCAAGACCATTTCACTACAACCGTTGTTCTTCTCCTTGCAGAATGCTTCTGCTCGAGAGAACAAGGCGAGTCATAATTGTTTTCTTTGTTTGATTATGCCTGTGTTGTCATGCTTTCCTTCCACCCCTGTCGCATTCTGTCCTCGAACTTGTTTTCCTGTAAGTTATGCGACCTCTCTCCTTGACACTGCTGATAGAATCTATATCTATAAAGAATGTTACGTGTTTCTTCCACTTCGTGTACCAAAACCTTAGATTAAACTAACATAGATGGAGCCAGGTTCCTGTGTTGCATACGAAAATGTGCACGTCGAAAAAGTAACGGAACTGTTATGTTGCCAAGTTCATTTTCACACAAAGCATCGTGTTTGTAGCTTGTACAACCCACTCCCCGGCTGTTAGAGGAGCACGGCTGCAACCAGTGGCAGCATCTGTGGCAAGAAAGCTCGCATGACCAAGTGATCATGTCTCGCAGGGGTTTGGGTGCAAAGTTAAAAAACAAAAACAATCAATCAGAACATATACATATCATTAAGTGATCACGTCACATGGCATAGTCACGTGACCACGTTAGAACCTTAAGTTGCGAAATCAGATGACCAATTGGTGACGTCATGGGGCATTCGAAAGTTGAGTTGGCCCAATTCGTGCAGGCTGTCAGCTTATGTAATGTGGCATAGTCGCGTGACCACGTCAGAGCGCCACGTTTTCAAGGCCACACGACCAAGTGATGGCATCGTAAGACAGTCATGTTACCACGTAAGAACAAGGTCGCATGGCTAAGTGTCAAACCATTTGACAGTCACAATACCACGTGCCCTTGACGTCGAAATAGCATCGATGTATTTTACACTCGGGGGAATGCGTGCTTTCGCACGGAGCTTAAGTGCCTCGCTAACTTCTTCTTCTTCTTCTTCTTCTTCTTCTTCTTCTTCTTCTTCTTCTTCTTCTTCTTCTTTTCTCTCTCTCTCTCTCTCTCTCTCCAAGGATAGTCGGTAACATATGCACTTTAGCGCCCCGCGGCCGTGGGCTGCACGTGAAGGTATACAGAAACACATCAGGGCCGTCGCATTTGTTGCTCTTTTTCGTTAGAATACTTGTTTGCCTAAAGCGAGGATTAATTGCTCTACGCCACGCACGCAACAGTCGTGCAGACGGCGGTGCCCTTTGGCGATCTGTAGTTTCGTAATGGCCGCTGCTCCTTACGTCGCCAGTGAAAGCAGGCGCTTGGTTCTCAGTGGCCGTGGTTTCATCGAAGGTCGCGTCGAACTGTGGACGCAGTGCATACAACGCTCGTACATGCTTCTCATGACGCCACTTACGACGTTGATGCTTAGTGCGAGAGGGCTGCGGCCTCGTTGTGTCTCGCCGCGAGGTGCGTTTTTTTACTTTGATGACACACACCACTTTCTTCCTTTTGTCTACGCACGCGCTAAGTCTCAAGGCACGTCGAGCTAGCGGGTGGTCGCGAAGAAAGAAGTTTGAGCTGACGGTCGGACCGCTGAATCGTTTAAGACCAATCTACTACTACAGTAGAGCGGTATAGGACGTAAGACGGTACACGTAACTTTATTGTTAGGATCAATATGAGCGCATCAAGCATTACATACACATAAGAGTGTGCAGAGCGTGATGATGATGATGCTCCTCAGTACATACGGTGCTCACCCACCAAAAGAGATTGGCCAAGAGTTATTTGAGTGTTACGTTTTGTTTTGAAATGTTTGATAGGAACAGATACAAAAAAAAAAGGAGAAGGATTTGTATGGAATTTAGTTACTGGAATTGTGTACTTCATAACTATTCGAACCAGACAAGGAGCAACTGCTTCATCTTCGTCATTTTGCACACTGGCTTCTTTTTTTTTTTTTTTTTTGTTCTTTCGTGTGCAACCAGCTGGATCGCAAAGTGTCTTTTAGGGATGAGAGCCGGAGTCGTTACGCTCGCGAAAGCGCAAGCTGCGTTACCACGGCCACTGCAGTTTTCAAAGTGAGTTTGTAAAGCGGCTCACGTCCTCTGGTTGCCTATATGAACTGCCGATGCACTTTCGCACGTGCGGCTTGCTTTGTCTACAAAATAGAAAAAAAAAGAAAAAAAGGACGCTTGATTAATGGCTGACATCTTCACCGAGCACGAGCAAAGTTCAGGCGCCAGCCAAACGAAACCGCGTCGCCCGTACCGCGGGTGTGGCGACGGGCGCTTTTTCGGGGCCTGCGTGACGCCGAGCACGCGTGCACCGTGCTTCAGCGCATCGGCCCGTGTAGAGCGGTGGCGCTGCGATGCGCTCCGCTTGCTCCCTCCATGGTACCTCGATGAGGAGGCATCCTATACGCCGGAGACGTCACCCACTTTTTCCAGCGGCCCTCTACACGGAACGCCGGAACCAGCAGCGGAAATGCCCCAGGCCGCTCCTCGGTCTCGTTCGTCCGGGTGCGTTGACGGAGGAACATCGTTCCTTCCGTTTGGCGCACCTTCACAGTAAATGAGGTAACAAACGCGTGAGAGATCGGACGGGACTTCATGTGAGAACATGAAAATTACGATGAATTTGGTGGGTTTATATACAGTGTGTTTATAGGCTCGACATCGACCAGGTCCGGTGCTAAAAAGAAATGTGGCGGCAGTAACAGTTCACTGGATCGTCGGCGAGCCCGGTCAGGTGGCCTTTCTCAGCCGTGCTTAAAGGACAACTCCGGCAGATTTTTCACCATGTTCTGATATCGATGTTTTGCAATGGTACTTACACCCCTGTAACAGCCAGAGTGCTTCAGTTTGCTCAGAAACGCACCAAGAATTTTAAATAACCAAACGAAAGGCCTGTTCAAACCGAAACCGAAACCGGTAGACACTTCGCGCAGCGTATGTGATGACGTCACAGCATCCCCACCGTCAGAAGTATGGAGCTGGCGCCAGAAAGATGCCCATGTCGAGGTCATCCGACGGTGTATTGAGTTACGCCAACTTTTACGAACTTAACAGCGACGGCTTGAGCGCTGAAGGATCACCGTTTTGCTTTTGTCGGTCCGCTGGCTCGAGTAGGCAGCGTTGAAGGTGACGACGTGGTTGCCCACATGGAAATCCGCTGAAATTTTTTAAAATTCATTCACAGGAAATCTAAATGACTTAAAACCGCTAACTCGGCACATATTATTACAGTGCCGTGGAGAACATGTAGTGAAAATTTCACTGAGATCAGTGGACACTGAGGCCCCGCAACGGTGGTCTAGTGGATATGACACTCGGCTGCTGATCCGACAGTCGCGGGATCGAATCCCGGCCAGCGGCGTCTGCATTTCGATGGAGGCGAAATATTGAGGCCCGTGTACTGTGCGATGTCAGTGCACGCTAAATAACCCCAGGTGGTCGAAATTTCTGGAGACCTCCACTACGGCGTCTCTCATAATCAGAGCTGGTTTTGGGACGTTAAACCCCACAAATCAGTGGCCACTGAGAAATCGCCGGAGTTGCCCTTTAAGATTTCTGCCCACTGTCACGCCGATACAGGTTTTCACGGGCAAAGATTGCAGAGGCCTTAATTAGTTAACATGCTCCAGTAATGGGATCCCAATGCTCTCGCTTGTAAAGCTACAGCTTAATTGTCTCTAAATGCGCAAGAAGCTTAATTGCACAGGCTGAACGGAATTCTAATACGGCGTGTAATCACTGTGAATGCCTTAATCATCGCTAAACACCCGGAGTAGCAAGCCAGGCCACAATTACCTGGCTAGCATCTCCGGATTCGTTAATAAAGCATTCTCTCTCTCTTTCTCTTTCTAATACGGTTGAACGATAGATATATCATGACTATACGCAGCCCTCTTATTGAACCAACGTGCGAAGTTATTTGACCGAGTCAACGTGATTAATCATCTTCTGCTGGATGTTTTCAGAGAGACCATTTTATAAATGGGCACATAAACGGAGAACAAGCAAGGCACACTTAGGCACGCTCAACAAACACATGGACAGATGAAAACGCCAGGGAGGACACTAAATTAAAAAACGGTTTTTTTTTTCCTCGTATCAGTAAATCACTTGTTCACAATACCAAAAGCACGTACCGCTCTTGCGAGGAGAAGGTGCTCGGTAGGCTAGACAACGCACAAAAGCAAAATACAGATATACCGAGACCGCTTGGACGTTTCCGCGCTAGTACCCGTGACATTACATAGACTTTGACGGTGTCTGCTGTGGTGGCTACATAAATATTTCACGGTAAAAATGGTGTGAACTCTGTTCAAGGCCAGCGGCCTAACGTAGCGTGTTTCAGAAAATTTTACTGAGCCAGTATATGGCCAGATTATGAAAAAAAAAAGGGTGTTCGTGACGTCATGTACTCTAAGCATCGGCGTCAAGTTCAAATATGGAATATTGTAAATATTTTCTAATATTGAATACAAGACTGCGAAGTTATCGACAGCAGAGATCACGAAACATGATTTATCGGTGTAAACCGCATCAGTGTTTCACCTTATATTGACTTGTGTAACCGTGTAGCCCAGCTCAGAACGAGCAAAAAGGAGAAAGGTATGAGAGATAATCAAGAGGATAGGACGCTATAGGGCTAGCGCACCTTACTATCTTTTTAATTGTGTTTGCAATAACTGACTTAAGTTGTATATCTTGCGCCAACACCAGGGACTCCGTAACGTTTCTGAAAAGGAACGGGGTATAGAGGGGGGGCGTGTATTGTCGTTTTTCTATGTTGTGTTTATTGTTTATTTATTTTTCTCAGTATTTGTCAATTATCCTTCATTTACATTACATTTAATGTTCTAATAATTTATATAATGTTAACGACGTCAATTATTCACGTTTTAATTCATCTTAGCTGTATTAAATTTCACATATTTGTATCGTCGCTTATCCTGCATTGGTGTACACTTTAAAAGTGGTTGGAGATTTTAGAAGTACTGAAAAGCTGTGCAGACCGCGCGAATGACAAAATGGGTTCGAAAACTGCGAGAAACTATTTTTGATATTTCCTCATTCGCTCCCACAGTGAAGCAATTGTGAACTGACACAAGTACATAAATTAATTACAAGTAAATAAGAAAGGAGGCACAAGGTGCTAATATCGCAGATTGACGAACTTCATGGCTTTCGTAACAAGAAGGCGTTGGACAGGAGCGGCTGTCAGAATATTTATTTCCGGAGTTTAACGTCCCAAAACCACGATCTGACTATGAGTGACGCCGTATAGCGGAGGGCTCCGGAAACTTCGGCCACCTGGGGTTCTTTAACGTGCACTGACATCGCGCAGTACACGGGCCTCGACATTTCGCTTCCATCGAAATGCAGCCGCCGCGGCTGGGATTCGATCCCGCGACCCTCGGATCAGCACCCGAGTACCATAGCCACCGTGGCGGGGCACTGTGAATCGTTGTGCCGTTCTACAGACACGAAATCCTTCGCAACGGCATCCAGCTGCACTTCCGCAGCTCACTTGTGCACGTGGAGGAGGTGTCAGCCTCCTGTGCGTCATTCGATTGCGCAAAAGTGTCTTCGCTCGCCTCAGAGCACTGAAGGATCGCTCTCCTGAAGCAGCTGACAGAGGCCCAGAAAACACGACTTGCAGGTACCGGCCAACCTGGTCCATCATTTTACGCATGTCTGCAGATTTCTCTTGCAGAAGTTCGTAAAATGCGTTCACTTGCGCCCGTACTTTCGTCACGCAGGAGAAGCCCGCGGGTTGCGCTGGAAAGCCCGCTGATGTCAAAATCGGCAGCTTTGGCTCCTCAAAGCTCATTTAGCTCGTTTGCCGCGAAGCTTCGACCTTCTGCAGCGTCAGTCAGAACGCGCTCGGGGCTAGTCAGCTGCACCGTGCCAGGCTGTTCGAATCGCCGTAAGAACTGGATAATACGATCGATAGCAGCAAAACTCTTTCTTTTTTTCCCCTATGACGACTTGCCGTCAAGCGCTGCAGGTTCCTCGTGCTTGTGCGTGAACTGAAGTCTTTTGGGCGCCTGCGAAACACTGGCCACTCGAGGTTCCTTTAGACCTAACTCTGTTCTTCTCGAGTTCGTCTACGTACTGCCAATTAATTAACGGACGTCAAATGAGGCGTTACGCCGTATAGCATTGATAAGCGGTCATAAAGAGCTTCAGCTGCGTCTTTTGCTTTTGAAGTGCGGCAGGCCCGTAGCCATGAATTTTTTTTTTTTTCGAATGGGGGGAGCACTTGCTGAAGGCCTTGACTGTTTGAGAAAAACATCTATTTTCATTATTTATTTTAAAAATTGCAGTATGTACATTAAGCGACGTTTTAAATGGAACGTTATTAATAGGCTTACATTTTATGTTATTAGTACTACACTACGTTAATAACACTACCCCCCAACCACAATTTCGAAAGGGGCCCGGCTTTCCTTCATCTCGTCACGCCGCCCCAGAACCCGCAAAGGCACGTCACAGAGCGTTTGCCATTAGTTACTATTTTCTAGTGCACACGGCGAGATCGATGACAGGGTTCTATTGAAATGCAGAAAACGAAAAGGAAACAGTCTTCGTTCCCAACAACTGCGTTACAAGAATGTGACGAGTGCTTTGTCGGTTTCTGCAGCCCCGCCCCTTCTTTCTCTTGCTGCTTTGTTACACAAACACGCAATTCGGCACTCATGCAACGGAAATATTTATGTGCAAGGGAACACTGCGAGTATCCCACCGCGCATCGTGGTGATTATTATGCGAATGTAGAATACATGAAAAAATCTGGGAGAGGGGGGAGGAGGGAGGGAGGAGGGAGGGAGGGAAGGGGGTATTAGGGCCCAATTCGCGGTTTATCGTTCGTAGACTGGTTTATGTCAGTGGAAAGTCGCGTTGTCTGATAATAAGCCCAGCGTGACGATTGACTGCGATATTCTCTTGCACGCAGTTCTAACGTAACAGCGTTTTTGTGCATACCGTTCTTTGTCGTCACCGAATGTGAGCCAGTTGCCCTGCCCTAGGATTCCACATGCTTTCAGCGAAGGAGGAGTAGGAGGAGGAATAAACTTGTTGAATGTCCTGTACATGGCTGAAGAGCCCCCGCCTAACTACTCTCACGTTGGAACCGGGAGGTCAAGGCCCTACCATGCATGGACGTACTGGACAGCTAGGACTTGTTGCTTGTGTTCTTGCCACCTGATCATGCTTGAGAACCTGTCACGAGTAATGCCAGCGAAAAAAGAGTGCACCGATTTACGATGTGAAAGGAAGAGAGAGAAGACACAGGGTTTACCTTACACGACTTACGAAACTACACACCTTTGCTGCGCACGTTAAGGCCGCTTCGTACACGCGCGCGTTTCTCATGGGAAGCAGTGGAACACAGGCTGCTCGTTCGCAAGTAAACTCGCATAGGGCAGGAAAGAAGAGATCATACGACTGTGTACGTCAGGTCGTCAGCCTTCGGCCCTGCTGCTGAGCAATTCTTTTCGCTGTCCAAAGTCCCGCTAATACGGAGCTTCTATACGTGTTTGCTTCTCACGGTCGCTGGCGTTCGTTGTTTACAGGACGGTGGTGTGTTGTTCTGCCGTTCCGATTACACACGTAGGACGTGGGAAGCGATAGGCAGTCTCATTCTAGATTACTAGTTTTGATTCCTCACGACGCACACAGCGAACGGTGAGCATCTCGTTCCCGTGTGAGAAAGTTTGCTCTCTGTCGCTCTCTGTGTTTGTTTTTATTTTTGTTTTCGCTACCAAAAGGTATGCGCTCTCTGCCATATACAGTTACGCCTGTGTAGAGTTCATGACGTCCTGCACCTGAGCATTCCCACGTGAACAGTGCTGCGTGTCTGTCGCACGCGACATCAGAGCTCGCGGTAACCATGAGGCTGGTGTACAAAACACGAGTTCGTTTTTTTGGGCAGGAAGGCACAGAACTTTATTTTAGGTCCTGAGAAACTGCTGTGGGACGTTCCCTTCTAGGGGGATCCTGTATTTGGGAGTGATGAAGTGCATGTATAGTGCGCACCGCGCGGTCTGCCCGCGTGATGCACCAACGGAGCCGTCTGGATGTCGCTATATTTTGCGATGCTGGTATGGCTTTTGGACGTTATTTGGTGCACCTGCGCATTGTGTACGCTGGCGCGTTCCAACTGGGATCAAGGACGCATTTCCTCGCACCCCACTCCCGTCCTTGTGGTCGACATGTATAGGATAATAATTTGGGATTAACAGTCTGCCGATTTCTCTTCTGATGCACCAATAAGTATTATCCTTATACCGGAGGGAAAATAAAATGCTAGAAGTCCTTAGCTGTTCCTTAAGGGACGTGAAGTCGAAAGTCAAGACCTTTGGTATTCTAACCCGGGACCTAGGGGTTCCAACCCGGAACCTCTGGCATTCCATATTCACTTGATTTTAACTGCGGATAGTGAAATTGGGAATGGAATACGAATAGCAAAGCAAATATTCACTCAGACAAAGTATTCATTAAGACAAAGTAAGGAGAGGAATAGTGGGCACTGCACACGCGAACATACACAGCAGAACCACCGTCACTCACTCAGGCGCACAAGCGTGTTGCATGTGCCACCGATTGGGATAGCTGGGGTCCCACAATTTTAGCTGCGGGATATATTCTAGATTTCAGATGGCGAAGTGCCATATGTAGGTGCCCTGGATGTCGTGGGCCTAGTGAACCGCAGTTCATCAGTTTCTTCACGCGTGTAGTTGCACATTGGTGCATGTACCGGCGGTGGCAAGACGGAAAGAATGAATATTTGCGAATGGCGCACCAAGCTTTACACGGTTTAACAGTGCTGTATCCTTGCGGGCGGGGGCAAGTTGCCACTTGGGTCCGCATAAAAAGGGGTCCAGAGTACGTACTCGCCTATGGAACTTAGATAACTTGGGTGCCTCTGCGGGCCACTTTGGGCAGCCTTGTCGGGGAGGTCGTTGCACCCAGTGCCACAGTGACGCTGCCGAAAGGTGTCGGTTGCTGTCATCTGAACCATTGCGTTCTCTTTCTATTATGCGTGCCCTGCCAAGAACACTCCGTGATTGATCGAAATTCTAGTGTATCCCGGCCGCGGCGGCTGCCTTTCGATGGAGGCGAAATGTTGAGGCCCGTGTGCTGTGCGATTTCAGTGCACAGTTAAAGAACCCCAGGTGGTCAAAATTTCCGGAGCCGTCCACTACGTCGTCTCTCATAATCAGATCGTGGTTTTGGGATGTTAAACCCGAGTAATCAATCAATCAAATTTTACTGACCGTGCTCACAGCGCTTAATTGTTTGTCACGGGATGCCATAAAAAAAAAAAAAAAACACTCCGTTGCAGTAATATGTATTACGTAAAAGAAATACGGATATACGAATATTCGAAAATTTCGAATAACGAATCGAATAACGTTCTGTTCGGTTCGGTACTCGTACGGAATATTGCATATCTTTTCGTATTCATATTCGATTCGGTTCTAAAATTCACTGTACGCACGCTCCCATAAAAAGGCGCACGTCTTTACACGGAAGCCTGTGTCGTTCGTCGGATATAGTTTCCATCAGTGTCCAATTTGTGTCTTGGTTGAGACGTACCGCTTTCTCGGCATTGACAGGAATCTCTCGTGAAGACCGCGGTGTGCCTATTTGAACAGCTCTTCAGGGCGTCAGCTCTGCTTTTTGTCACGAAGCATAGGACATCCACGCGTTCCCAGTGCAGAGTTCGACAGTGGAGAAAGTGAACTCCGAAACTCTCTTCGTTGAATCACGGCCGGTCTGGAGAGAGCGCGCCAACGGCCAGAGCTATCTAATGAGACGGAATGCCCAGTGGGCCACGTGACCGGCGACAGTTACTGTCCAGCCGAGACTGAATGTCCATTTGAGATGGGAAGAATCTGCGCCGGGGAAAAAAAAAAATTCGGACAACTCTTCATTGGATTGAGATTAAGTGCAGACAAGGTTTCTATAGTCTTTTTAAAAGTAGTGGCTGTTGCGTCGTATGTTTTCTTCCCTGATTGCAGTTTGCTTTTCATTTTAATGGTTTCTATTTCAGTCTTCACTAGTTTCATTTTAAGTTCCCGTTATGCTTGGTTCTCGTATGTTTTAACAAGTTATTTTTATATATCTCGCTTTTCTTGTGAAGTGCATTCTGGGTTTCTTCGTCGGAAAACCACGAAGTTAAGAGGCATGCCGCTGTGTGGGGCAGTTTCTATTTTAACCACCTGGGTGACAAGATGTTACGTTGTGTACCGGCGATCGGAGAAACCCAGACTGGTCGTGGAAGGGCTGGAATCCACGAAAAGAAGCGAACGTATACGGCCGTCGATCAGCACGGAAAGTATACTGTTAAAATTGCAAGGCAAATTAATACGGCCGAGTGCCACTGTACCATGTGTCGCGCAGACTAACCAGGAAGTGTCGCCTGTGGGCTCTGCTGGTTTGCTTTAGAAACTATAGATGTCTCGATATTACCGCATCTCTCCGTTTATAGGTTGTGACGATCCAGGCACCGACGCCATTGTGCTACACCCACCGGCTATACGCGCGCCCTTGGCGTCGGGAGGTCGGAATTCGCAATTATGACTCGAACAAAGGGCGTTTCTGCTCACGTGTTCGACATATGTTCGGCGTTCGATCAGTTGACTCAATTAGGACTACCGTGTATATATAGCCCACGCGCATAAAAGTGATGAAACAGTGCTTATGGGAAAAACAAGCGCATCAGTGTACAAGCTTTCACCAACCCGTTTCTATTTGGCGCAGTTTCTGTCATGCGCAACTGACGGAGGCTCGTTGTGTAGCAGGAACGCTTACGCTGTGCAAAATGCACTGTTGTACGAGACCACCTTTGTTGTATACAGTGAGCTCGCTGCTTGCAAAGAAGGGCCAGTTGTACGTTTGGCGTCTCCCTCTTGACGCATGATAGATTTTTCCTTATCGAACTGCCATGAAATCGGACTTGATCCCTTTATTAGTTGAAAATCAATTTTGTTTGTCTGCTTCAGAAAGACTGACTTATACCCCGATTTTAATAGAGGCAGCTCATCTCTTCTTCTGATTGTCTTGTCGGGGGTATCGAACACGGGCCTTCGATGTGCCAAGCAAGCACGCTACCATTAGGCTGCGGTGGCTCCTCCCACACGGTTATTCTATTGCACCTTCAGTTGTAATGATGACACTTGTGTAACGTGAATTGCGATTCTAATGTGTGATGAGCACTATCATAGCAATACATCTGTTCTGCTACCACTCGGTATGCTTTTGTGCAACCTTGCTGGATCCCGTACGAATACTTCAACAAACGGATGCTTATGGTATCACATCAACGCACCGTGTGGTGCAATTTTATTCGACAAAACGGATGTCTGCACTTTCTATAACGTACCGACATTACGTCGTATACCGTGAGCTGCCGTTCCGTCACCACGGCGCTGTCGTCGTTCCTGGTTAGCCCACGTTAAGCATACGGGTGGGTACTCATGTGCTTTGAACCATGACCTTGATCCTACTCGTAACACTTAGCTGAATGCCAAATAGTTCGTCATAGGCAAGGCAACTTCCTCGCTGACTGCTTCGCATGACACGGATTCGCGCAATGCGTAGGATGTGCATGATTTTTTATTTCTTGCTCAAGTGACCTGTTGATGACAGTAATGAAAGGGAAGGGGTCAAGGGCTCGTTCTTTATTTGTCAGAAACAACTTAAGGAGCAAACAGACAATGAAGCCTATAGGAAAGCATAGGGGAAGTTAATTGTAGTATTGTAATTGTGGAATAAGTAGAAAGGAATTAAAGTGGACGAAAAGACAAACCTGCCAGTGATATTTCAGTAACCCTGAAGATGTTCCGAGGGTGTGTTAACTATAACTGGGATAATATGAAACGGCCGAACAGCGTCGATAAGCGATGTCGCATGTTCCTTATCTACACGCGTTTTCAATTTGTTGATTCGCTCGACGTTGTCTCACTGTATAGCATTTCCTTCTTTTATAACTTCGTCGATTTCATGAGCAAACGCGTTTTTAGTTTGGGCTAGTTCGTTTGCGTGATGATTAAAATTATTGGCCTGCGTGTGTGTATGATACTGGAGATAATTGTTTAGCGCCTAAAATAAACTGACTTGTACGCCTGGCACGTAGTTTGCTCGAGCTGGAAAAGCCCGTACAGTTCAATTCTGGCACCGTGAGGTGGGCTGCAAATAAAAACATGCTTCTACATCCCGTCAAGGTGGAATGTCGCCTAGTGGACATACCGTCTTATTGTAACGTGGATACCATCTTAGCAGCCAAGGAAACTATACGGCCAAGTTCAGGACCGGCGGAGTATTCCTCGGGATGGGTGACTGTCAATGTATTAGTGGTATACGGGTACCGAACGGCACTTGTTTCTTGCGCAGCGCTTCTGGTTCCCGTCCTCAATCGAGTTGATACGAAAATAACTGAAAAATAATTAAGAATAAGACGATTATTGATAAAAAGGACATGTTAGGGGCTGCATATGATAGCCATGATGTCAGAGTATAGGTCTTTGATACTAAGAGAAATTTAATTATCAGGATAATTAATGAAAGTTAGCTAAAGCACTTTCATAGAGAACGTCCAAGTTTCTGGGAAATTAGGTGAGTGATAAAAAGCGAGTGCACTCAAGAGGACGGTGGGAGAATGAAGACCTGACGAATTTTCCACGGCTCGCTTGAAGTTTTCCGATTGAGCCGCTTGTATACAGATTATACACAACCGCTTCGATGAAAAGAAAAAGAAAAAGGCAGTGTTTCAAATATAGGAATTTTCGAACGTAATTGGGGGGCATTACGTATCGCATCGCGCATCATGTCCTTGAACGCATGGAATATCAGGCGCGGAATTGTAACTGTCAGGGCTTTTCAGCTATATGAAGGTGAGGCGCGCGTCGGGGTGACGCAACTAGGTTCGTGGGTTGCCAGTGCCACTCGCTCGACTTTGCGTGCGCTGGCACCAGACACGGGAAAACAAAAATAATAATGGTAATAGTGATTCGGTTAAGAAAAAGTACGCTTTTTTTTTCTTGGGGTCTTTGTAGGAAGCACAAGCTCGAAGAAAAAGAAAATGCGGGTGGGGGTGGGGGGGGGGGGGATAATAATGCAAGTGTTGGACGGATAGGAACGCCGAAGTGAAGGCTCCGCACATTCTGACCACCTGACGGGCATGTAGCATCGTTCGCCTCCATCGAAAATGCGGCCGCCGCGCGGCAGGGTTTGCACCAGCTAAAGCAGCGTTGCCAAGGCCCATCGGAGGACGCATTCGAAATAATTGTCGCGGGCAGTTATATACTGTTCATATGTGTCCTTGCCTTCAGTCTTAGCGCGTGCTCTCAAATTCATAGCGAGTGAGTATGAACGCGCGACCGGCGCCGCAGTATATTCTTGACAGAACGGGTTCACTCGTATACCGAACACAATGACGAACAGCGGGGAGAGGTCGACCCTTTCTCGTCTTCAAGAAGGTGTGCACGCATTGGATTCTCTTTCGCGGCGCGGTTATTGGGCTGTTGAGCGCGACGTCTGGAGGGGGAAAGGGGGGGAGGCGCATGCTTTTGCGAATGGAACTCTAGAGTGAAAAAGGAGGAGGTTATTAAAAGTATACGTCATTTTATCGTGGAGCTATCGGCAGGGTATCGCCGCGACACGAACGATACGGCGCCCGAGCATCAACAGACGAAACAACGGTCACCTCGAGATCGCCCGCACACGTGCCCATGCTATCCGGCGAGGAAGTGGAGCGGCGACATTAGAAAACCACCTCGATCACCGCATGCTAAACGTTTGTCGTGTCTCGGATGAATAGCTCTATAATGATGTAAATGGGTCGCGCCGCGATGTCAGTTGACAGAGGCAGAAGGAAGCGCGGTGTTTCTGTTTATTTTTAGGGGCGAAGCTCCTTAAGGTTTGGGTCTGTCCGTCCGTTGTAGTAGCGCGTTACCTACTAGGAACGCGCTACTAGGAGGGCGCGTGTGGGAGGCGCGCCCTCGGCGCGTGCCTCCCGGCGCGCGAGCTCTCTCACTCTTCCATCTGCTGTCTTGTGAGAGAGAGAGAGAGACAGAGAGAGCGAAAGGCGCGCGTTTACTATGTAAACGCTCTTTCTTGGATGAACGCGCTACCAGCTCGCAAAGAAGGAGAACGCGCCCTCATCCGCGAGAGACAAGCTTGACGCAGGCAGCGTCTTCTAGCGAGTTTCTTGATTGAAAAATACCGACTGCTCGCGCTGGAGAACCGTTCACCGGCCACCCATATATATATATATATAGGCACTGGATCTTGACTTGCAGTGAAGTGCCGGTGGGAGATTTCACTTGTGCGTAGTTGAACCATAAGGATTCGTAGCGTGCGCGTTAACTCGGCACGATCTACGATGAACATCCGGAGCTTCGCCCACTCATCATCATTCACTCCGTGGATATGCTGTGAATTTCTTTTTTTGTCGGCCACCGAACCGCAGTACCTTCATGCGACGCCGTGCACAGGCTCACCAACACTGCGCTGCATCACTATAGCATACTCCGTAAAGCCATGCTGCGGCCTCACTTTTGCAGGACGCGTGCGGTTCGGTGTGTGTCGCACCTCTGTGCGTCCCGTCGCCTTTCTACGGCGCTGCGCCTTTGAAGGTCGCCATGCTCTATCAATGCAGACAGGTCGTTCGTGAAACGTAATTGAAGAAAGTCGGATCTCGGTCGCGTAACGGGGGAAAAAAAAAAAATAAGAGTTTGTCTTCGCTGCGTGGCGTTCACTTTTTCAGTCGAGTTGCGCAGATCCGATCGAATGCGGGTACTTTTTCTTTTCTTGTCCGGTGGCCTCCACGTCTGCCGTCGAGGTCTCCTTGCGAGTGTTGCTGCTCGTGTCTGGCGCTCGAGTGCTGGATAGCAATGCGTGTGTGATAGGTGGTCTGGCCGAGACAGCAGTTCTCCATCGTTTCTCCCGCTGTCTCGGTACAATGCGAAACGAGCTTATACCGGTGCTGCAGTGTCTACCGACCGGGCGGCTTCTTGACAGCGCGCACGCACGATTCTTTAGAGCGAGCGTTCGTTGCGGTGATTCAGCCGCGTTAGCAAGAACGATTTTACTTTACTCTTCGCTGCTGTCTGGTGTGCCGCATTCTCTGAGCCTGTCGTCATCTTGGCCCTTTAACGTTTAAACGGGGACGATTTGTTTAGCCATTTCGTTTCCAAGCGTCAGGAATCTCGAGGATTCCAGGAAATTAACCTGAGATGGGAGAAAGTGCAGTGCGCACAAAAGAAGGAAATGAAGTGGAAAAAAAAAAAAGCATTGATCGTGCCGTGAGGCGAAGCGAGGTATCATTTTTCCTTACCGAGTATTCACGTTGGGCCTCTACTTCGAAAGCAGAGACGTCCGTCGCATACCTTTTTTGGAGATGGGGAAGTGCTCTTTTAATGGAATGCGAATTAAGAAGGCGGTGGTCAGGGGTGCGCTAGCCGAGACGTCGAAGGAACTTCCCGCAAGGGAACACACGGGGTTACCAGGCTTACCTAGTTTTTGAACGTCCCATGGCTTTCAACCCCCCCCCCCCCCCCAATAAAGAGAGAGAGAGAGAGAACGTTTTGCCCCAACTGCGTTATTGCGCGTACCGCTCTCCTTCAACGTGTCGGCGACTTTCTCGTGCATTGATGAAGGAAAAAAAAGCGCAGCGTGGTGTGCTTAGTTAGGTACAATGTTGCGCGGCAATGTACAAGGTCACAAGTCCGATTCCTCGGGTTGCAGCGTCCGCGTTTCGAGCCGCGAATAATGACAGAAGCGATTCGGATCGAATAAAAGAACAAATCGAGTGGGTTTAAAGTATTGGAGCGGTTGTTTTTTTTTTTACTATTAATACAAATTGTTGTCCACATCCTATAGCAATCGTAATTTTAGCATTAAAGCCCCGCCACGGTGGTCTAGTGGTTATGGCACTCGGCTGCAGATCCGAAGGTCGCGGGATCGAATCCCGACGAGAGAATCTGCCTGCATGGTTTGACGCAAGCCGGACGTCCGAACCAGCGAACCGATATCGGGAGGGAAAAAAAAAAAAAAAAACGCACACACCCTATACGACTGCCGAATCGCATCACTGGACGTAGGATCGAGCGCAATATGGGACCTCGCCATGACGCAACGTGGTGCAAGGGTGAATAGCCACCTCCATTTGTGAGCTGTATAATGGGGAAACGCCGCAAGGAGCGCAGCCACGCAACGACAGGACTACGCAGTCTTCCATTGGCCGAAATTGACGCTACCACCTCGGGCTCTTCTTTGTTATAGGCCCCGCCACGGTGGTATAGTGGCTATGGCACTCGGCTGCTGATCCGAGAGTGGCGGGATCGAATCCCGGACGCGGCGGCTGTATTTCGATGGAGGCGAAATGTTGAGGCCCGTGTGCTGTGCGATGTCAGCGCACGTTAAAGAACCCCAGGTGGTCGAATATTCCGGAGACCTCCACTACGGCGTCTCTCATAATCAAAGCTGGTTTTGGGACGTGAAACACCAGAAATCAATCAATCAATCTTCGATGTTAGGTGATCATCACTTCACCGGCCAGTCTGTATACGGGATTCGCTATAAATGCCGTGAGGTGATGATATAAGCCGGAGGACGACAGACAGGACGCTGGGAGACGTGTTCTTGCGAGCCGCAGCGCACGATTTGCTGCCGGAAGAAACCGGGACATTTATTTAGTTAAAGTGTTGTACAAAATGCAAATAAATCGCGTTCTTTTTAAGTCCGAGTCAACCTCGGCCATCGCCCACACACGACGGCAAGATCAAAGCTTGAGGATGCGTATGCGCACGATGATCGAGTGCCGAACACTCCAGCGCGAGTACATAAAACGTTAAAATGACAAACAGTGTCTCAGTTACATGTTCATTCACCGTGGACCAAAACCTCATGTTTTGTTGATTTAGCCGCTATTCATCGGTGTACCGTGTATGGCCAGCGTGTCGCCTAAACATAGCGCTTGCCTCGCCGCCGCCATGCAGCTAGCTGCACGACAGCCACCGCGGACGCTTCGCTTCCCCGAGGTGTTCGTTCATTCCAGAGCGTTCACGTGATCAAGCAGTGCTCCGCCCGTGCGCCGCTGCTGCAAACTGTCCACGCGTGCAGTGCCCGTGTGGATGCATGTTTGGCGTGTCTTAGTTTTGCGTGAATTTAGCGTTCATTTCAGCGAAGTTGCCATTAGGAAGTTTTGATGTCAGTGCACGTTAAAGAACCCCAGGTGGTCAAAATTTCCGGAGCCCTCCACTACGACGTCTCTCATAATCAGAGCTGGTTTTGGGACGTTAAACCCCACATAACAACAACATTAGGAAGTTTTAGCAGCAGCGGCTTATACGGTAATGACGTTCCGTCGTGGTTGGCACGTAGAAAATTGAGCTTCTGAGGGCTTTATCAGCAAGTTTTATCATCTGACGACGTTTCCGTACCCGCCGAGCAACTAATGCAGCTCTTTCTGACTAAAATAGCTCCCCATTGTGAACCATATTCGTGAACTGCCCGCAAACATATTCGCAATAACGAATGGCAGATATACTCGATTCGAAGACTGACAATTGGACGCCATATGATTCGATGTTCGAAATTTTCGAATATTCGCGTGCCTGTATAACACACTAGCACGCGTCACACTGGAATCCCTCGTCCTCCTATAACTTGCACCGGCGGTCGGCGCGAGCTCATCCACAATAAGCTGGCAGAACCATTGGACGCTGTCGAAATTTTGCTTTTAAAAGCGTCTATTTATTTATTATATCTTTTTGTAATGTCGCGTTTGAACCGTGCAACGGTCTGGTAACACTTGTTGGTGATTAAATGATATTGCAGGAGACATTGTCTCTACAAGTGTAGATATATAATCAGACAAGCGGACAAGCAGAAGCGCAGGTTTCCAAATTGCCCAGAGGTGTGGGGTCAAGCTGGACTAAATGTGAATCGAGAGTAAAGCCACTGCCGCTCGATGGAAACACATTATGTCCGTGGTGAAGCACCCCGTGCGCACGCATGCACACGCACTTGCATACCTCAATTTGAAAGTTTGTTCAAGGTCCAATTCAGCAGCACACCGCCTGTCAATGCAGCCACTAAGGAGAGTTGGAGGCCCCTTGCCCTTCTACTTCCCTTAACTGACGCCTTTGCGGAAAAACAAATGTCATTTACGTGGTTTACCTTGTTTATTACAATTTGAACAAAGAGCATAAATGCTTGCTTGCTGGGAGTTCAAGAGTTGCGGTTCCAGACCGTTGAATATATGTACGATTATACAGTTGTTTTGTCGTCGACAGTGACTGAAGAACTGTTGTCATCATCATCTTAGTGAGCGCTTCTTGTCGTCCCTTGTGTAGCGTAGGAGAGAGCGCACAATTGCATAGGGAGGCAGCCTTATAAGGTGAACCACGGCGCAGTCCGGTCCGCGGCCTTGTACTTTTGCTGCATATCTACACGTCAGGTGGACTCGTCATGCACAGCAACGCATGCATTTCGCACAAGATATGACACGTCATGTATGTTTAATGAATAGCAACAGAAGGCTATAGAGTTCTCCGTTTGCAGATAGTTCCCCGAGTTTGATATATATTGGCTCGCAGCGGAATGTCGTCTGAAAGCTATCTTGCCTTATACCTATACATATATAGCAGACTAACGATCGCTCCAGAAGTCTCCGAGAACGTATACTGTGTCGGCGGCCAGCGTGATATCATTCCTATTATTCATTGGTCTGACCGCATTCTCCGTTCACGGTGTGTTATAACACACTCCGACATTGCCGTCGGACACGTCGCGCATATCACGTATCACGTCGTTGATAGCCTCCGTGGTATATATCTTAGCGGCTATAGGGTGTTGGCGTGCTAAGCTATCAGGTCGCAGGATCGAATCCCGACCACGGCGACCGCACTTAGATGGGGGCGAAATGCATAAAAATAAATGAATAAAGAAACTAAAAGAAACCGTTTAGGCGCACGTTAAGGGATCCCACGTGGTCAGAATTAATTCGGGACAGTCCACTATACGGCGTGCCTCATATCGTGGTTCTGGAATTACGCCGTTGCTGCATCACTGTGGCGCAATGCTAGTTGGTGGGACACGCAAGGTACGTATATACGGGCATCCCGTCCAGGATTGTGCCAAGCTGAGGACTTGTTTGTTCTTCGAGCGAACTTAGCGTTGGCTCCTTGTTCTTATAAGGGCCACCGACAAATTTCTCCACCCCCTCTCTATATCTCTCCATATATCGTGGAAGTTTTTGAGGGCTGGACATATTTGCGAAAAAAAAAAAAAAAGGAGGGGGGGGGGGGGGGGGGGGGGGCTCGCGTTCGTGCTCGCATCATGGCCGGACTGGAGGGGCGCGCGCCTAGACCGGCTGTGATATAGGACTTGGTGAACTTTGAGCCCTCAAATCCGCCTTGTCAGACTCTTTTCACGTATAACCAGGCGCGGCGGGGGGCGCGGATTACTGTCGTCGCGCGCACGAAGTTTAAAATTTTGGTTCTGCAAGCGGCAATTTCTGACTCTAAAAGGTTCAGCCGGAGTGCCGGGCCGTCCGCTAGACCGATCATCCGCTGTGGATTACTATGCACTGAAACGGGACGCCCTTCAGCGCAACGTGCGAAAATAAGGGTTTTCCGATGGAACATATGGTGTTCCCGGTTTTATTATTTTTTTTTTTCGGACCAAGCTTCCCCTCGGCTTTGGACAATCTGGTCAGCTGCGCGTGCCTTGTAGGAAATAACATTGCAAGAAAGCCAAAAAAAGTATACGCAGCTTCCGCTACGTCGCGCAAGGCCAGATCACCAGCGAAGCTAGCCGTTAGTTTACTGAAACAGGTCACTTGAGAGTCATGCAATACTTTGGCGGCAACATGTTATGTGATTACCCAAATCACGTAACTAACGCATTGTCACGTGACATGTTTGTAATAGCTGGAATTTTACGTGCCAAAACCACGATATACTTATGGGGCACGCCGTAGCAGAGGCCTCCGGAAATTTTGACAGCATGGTGTTCTCTAACGTGCACTGATAATTAACACGCTTTACACGTGAGTTGCCGAGAGATTTGTCCTTTTTTTAACGTCGCCTTCGGTAACTGCTTCGTCCGATGAAAATCCCTCGCGTACAGAACGAAATGCGAGTAGGAGCAGGAAAGCTGGGCCCTTGCGCATAGAGAGCAGTTTTAGTTCGACGCACTTTCCAGCTTATTTTCAAATTGCCGGCTTCTGTATTTGGCAAACGCGACTCCGCCGCAGTGTCGCAACTCATATATTAATGAAACGAGAAGGATTTGTATGCGTGAGCGGTGCGCGAGGAATTTTTCTGGCGGAACACGTGGCTGCTGCAGCTGCGCGAGCCCCGAATGACGCGACCTCGTCGATGGTGAAAGAACCTGCTGTGCGCGCTCGCGACGCGAGCGGCCACGCGATTGAGGAACGGGCGTCCCGATGCAGCGGGAGGCCCTGGTGAGGGAGTTCACTCTCGAGGAGGTTCGCCTCACCGCGCAGCCATTGGCCGCGCACGGCGCCGGAAGCTGCGAGGGCGTCGTATATAAGGCCGTCCCGCGTGTCGTCGCGGTGGTTTTGCCCGTTTGGCACACGATGCGGACCACGGAATGCAAAGCGTTTCACGCCTTCAACGAGCACGACGTAAGTGATGCGGCACCTGGTGGGGTTGATGACACCACCCCGTGAAGTTGGAGAGGGCTTCCCTGCCCTTCTCCATATGGCGCGTGACTTGGGTCTCCCGATTTTCCTCCTTTTTTTTTCCTCTCTCAGTGCATTTTTTTTTTTACATTGTAATTACCCGTCTCCACTCGCCGTTTCCTTGCCCGTTCCGCGGAACGTCCGTCAAGCGGTTATTGCGGCTGCGAGCAGTGCATGTGCTACGACTGCCGCTGTTAATCGGCGCCTTTTTTCACTCCTCGCGTGAGGAGAGAGAGTGCGTGACTCCTGCCAGAAACGGGAGCGATGTTTGTCGGGACAGCATCACGCCACCGCGTCGTAGTCGTCGTCTGCGCGATAAGGAGCCGGCCTTGACTGCTTGCGTCACGCTGGAGCGTTGACGTGTCCGGGGATCACCGGCGGCGGTGGTGCGCCGGGAACAGCGTGCCATCGGAGCACATTCCCACACCAGCGGATTCCTGCTGCGGCAACAAAGCGCTGTTCTTTTTTTAAATATTTATTTACTTTTTTATTTTTTTGGCAGCAGCAGAAGTTGTTTTTGTCTTCGCAGCTGTGTTTTTCGCGAGGCCGTGACAAGGCGTCGCCAACGTCTTCGAACCGATACTTTCGCAGAATCCGCGCGCACTCAACCGCTGTTACGAATGCGCAGCTTGACGCGCGTTCTCTTCGTTTTCCGCTCCATTAAAGGCGCGCCGCAGTAGACTGCCTCGTCGTCTGACAAGTGACAACTGATCGGCGTCGTGAAAGAGGCCGCCGCTTTTCCATGATGGAAGCAGGTCGGAACGCGCGTCAGATCCAGATGAACGGGGACGTGCGTTCGCTCGGTCCCGCTGTTTTCGCTGTCGAGCACGTTCTATAGTGCAGGCGGTCTGACGATTCACGCTGAACGACTCATGCTCTTTAGCGTTACAGTGGTAGCCAACGCGCGTCCCCGTTACTCTCAGTAATACTGGAGAGAGAGAGAGAGAGCTGTCGTAACAATAGTCAAGGACTCGCACTGTTAGTTGAAACGTCCACTTTCATTCCACGTGGGGCAAGCTTTTGTGGCTTTCGTTTGCCGGCTACGGCAGCCGCATTTCGATGGGGGCGAATAGCAAGAACTCCCGCGTGCTTAAACTTGTGGGTGCACGTGAAAGATTGATTGATATGTGGAGTTTAACGTCCCAAAAGCAGCTCTGATTACGAGAGACGTCGTAGTGGAGCACTCCGGAAATTTCGACCACCTGGGGTTCTTTAACGTGCACTGACATCGCACAGCACACGGGCCTCAACATTTCGCCTCCATCGATATGCAGCCGCCGCGGCCGGGATTCGATCCCGCGACCTTCGGGTCAGCAGCCGAGTGCCATAACCACTAGACCACCGTGGCGGGGCGTGCACGTGAAGGAATCCCAACCGTTGGATTCAATCCGGACTCCCCTGCTACGGCGTGCCTCATTATCATAACGCATTTGGGATACGTAAAACCCCGTAAACTTTTGTGACGACTTCCCTTATTTTAGCCTTAACATATTCGTGCGTGTGTGTGCGTGGTCCGACTTGTTTATCTGCTGTGAAAGTGGCCGACATGTTAAAGTGTTCCCGCTGCATTTCGCTCTCTGTGTTTCTTTCGTCCAAGCAGCCCGTTCCCTTGTCGCTGAAGATTATGTTGCCCTTTCCTGCGTACCTAATGACCCGTTGTTCGCGGACACGTTCCAAGGACAAATATGCGCGCCATCGAGCGCAGACAGCTGGACGCTTTTCACTTATCTCTGAAATCTTTCCGGAGCTTATCGGCAAGCAGTGAGCGACGTCGCCGCAGCGTTGGTTGGTCGCCGTTGTTGATCGCTGAGCTCATATTTATGGTCATGGGCTGTTGCCCCAATTCACATGCTCTTGGGTCCCTTGACACCGATAGCACAACTTTACAAGCAGTTAAGGGCTATTCTGCAAGTGAGGTGGGGGTCTGTTTAAACAGAGAAAGAGAAGCGGTTATGAGGTTGCGATGCAAGATAATGAGCTAAAAAAATAGCACTGGTAGGCTCCTAATAATGAAGGTCCTGCGACTGGCAATGAAACCAGGCGGCTTTTGAATGCGCGTCGTGACTTTATTCCCGCACACGCCCAGCAGCGTTCCCTGCGCGCTGCGGCAGAGTGGCGAGACAGGCGGCCTTTTTGTTATCTGCTGTCGACTTGACAAAGCGCCACCTGCAAATGATAAAGGGCACCGCGTGGGGGAAACGAAAGCCCCTTTCCAGAGGTGTCTGCAGCTCCCGTGGGAATGCCAATGGCCCCGCGATTTATTATTGCCTTGTATGGCTAGTCTTCATCGTTGTTCTTTCAAGTGGAATGTAATACTTGGCGACTTATCGTCTGCTTCGATAAGCAAGCTCTACCCTGCACTCATGGCTGATGTGGGCCGGTCATCGTACGCGCTGATGTGTCACGATTTCTTGCTTGAGTCTCGTCGATTGCGGTCTTCTGACGGAGTGCCGATGCGTACAACCGCTGCTTATAGGCGAGGCGATTCGAAGAGGAAAGGTCTTTTTTGCTCTGATGCGAGTGATGTTAGCAACGTAAGGGCATGTGCGCAGTTTCTAAGTGTGACGTGCGTCTGCTGCATGACTATATTCGGAAGATTGAAAAATGGCAGATTCGAGACCACATGTTCGCTTCTCTGAGCAAGCGTTATAACAATCGTGGGCATTTCAACGTGCGCGATATTAATGGCCTGTAAGATTGTTAATAACGAATTACACTCACTAGCAGAATGGTTCAGTTGTGGGCTGTGCTTGTGGAATTGGAGTCAGCCTGCGCTGCGATCTTGAACACTGTTTCGACTATCTAGTATGTTTTACTTCCGGAGTATGTTTTAAGGGTGCGAAAGTCGGTATATTGTAATAAGTTAGATAAGTTTCCTGTGCTGTACTTTAGTGAAATGCAGGGACCTCGTGAAGTAGAACTGCAGGGGTGCAGTGTTGCTAACCACATTATTCATAAAGGTCCTATGCCTTGCAAGATAACAGATGTAGGTGGACGACTTGGTTGGATATCATGGTGATGATTCTTGGCAGCGGCGTGAACAACGAACACACAAGAATGACAGGCACGAACACAGCACATGTCTTCTTCGTGTTTGTCATTCTTGTGTATTCGTTGTTCAGCGCCGTCAAGGATCACCATGATGTCATGCTATTCTCCTTAAAATACATTAAAACGAAAGCAACGTCAACTATACATAACAGGATATATATATATATATATATATATATATATATATATATATATATATATATATATAATCAGAAATGTCACAGTGACAAACATAGGATTTATTCTGACGTTTCGGCTGGAGGCCAGCCGAAACGTCAGAATAAATCCTATGTTTGTCACTGTGACTTTCTGATAGTATATTTATCCCGATAGCCAGGAGGAACTTTTCTAATATATATATATATATATATATATATATATATATATATATATATATATATATATATATATATATATATATATATAATTTTATTTATTTAAAGAAATACTGCAGGCCACATGGCCCATGCAGGAGTGGGATACAAAGCATAAAAATGTTGAACAATAAAGGAATAAAAACATGCTACAGTAGGAGCAGAATCCAAAAAAGTAATTAATGGAATAAATATGGCAAAAAGGCAGTACAACTAGATTAGTGTGGGTACAGCAACAGTGAAACAAATATCAAGTGAAGGAAATAGAACCAGTTTCACTTAACACTGCTTAAGGTAGGCTATAGGAGGAGGCACACGACTGTGTAATGGCCAACGGTTGGTCAGGTGACAGGCTATTCCAATCTGTAATTGTTTGGGGAAAGAACGAGAATTTAAATACATTTGTTCTGGCAAAAAAGGGGGTTATAGAGAGCGGATGAGTATGACGAGTGCGCCGGGTTCCAAGTGGAGATATGTAAGGTGCTGTTCGAGCCCGAGATTCCGATTAAGCAAAGAAAACAAAAACTTCAAACGCTGATCTTTGCGCCGGGACTGCAATGAAAGAACCTGATTGGATTCCATAACTGACGTACCTGAAAGCTGGTGGCCATATAAAGCAAAAATGAATCGCACATCCTTTCGCTGAATTTTTCAAGCGCGTTTATGTTGACGTTGGTGTACGGGTCCCATATGATACAACCGTATTCAAGCTTAGGCCGGATGATGTGTTCATAAGCGAGACGCTTAACATGTGATGATGAATCTTTAAGCTTGTGACGTAAAAAGCAAAGCTTACGAAGAGCAGCAGAACATATGTTAGCAATATGGCTGTTCCAGCTTTGGGTATTTGTTAGCGTGATGCCAAGGTACTCATATTCAGAGACTTCAGTTACGGATTGAGAACCTATGGAATAAGAAAATTTGAGGGGCCAATGTGTTTTTGTGACACGAAGTACAGTCTTATCACAGTTAAGCTCCATGCCCCATTCATTACACCAATTAAGGATATTACTGAAGGCTACGTTGAGTGCGAGTTGATCGATATATATATATATATATAAGCGGTGTTTTCTAATAAACAAAGTTCTTTTTCCACTTTCGGTCTCCTCTGCATGCGATCAGGCACTATACTTGGACATGCCAGAACTCTCGGTTGTGTTTTTCACCTACCAGCGAATGTGCTATTATATGTAGGAGCTCGAATACATTCTGATGCTTTAGTTTTAGGATTGTACAGAGTATTGAAGGAATACACGTTATTATTTTAAGTTTGTTAACAAGAGTAATGCCGCCCCCCCTATTTATTATTATTATTATTATTATTATTATTATTATTATTATTATTATTATTATTATTATTATTATTATTATTATGCGGCGCCGTGTCGAAGTTCCCGCGAAGGCAGGATAACCTGTTAACGCATATAGGACAGCTTCCAGGTTTCCAGCTGAAGCTCATATATGGAATATATATATGTTTATGTTACTTTTTTTTCAGAGGCATGCAACTCGATAGAGCAATTTGGTGATGTTTCCGCGTTTTTAGTAATTACCACGATATGGTTGCGAGGCGCGCCGCATTAGATGGCTCCGGAAGTTTTGATTACCTGGGTTTTCGTTATAACGTACATACTGATAACGGACAGCGCGCGTTTTTTTTTTTTTTTTTTTGTCATTTTTCACCTCCATCGATAATGCGGCCGCCGCGGTCGGGATCGAACCCGCATCATTCGACATTCAGCAGCCGAGTATCATCGCCACTGTACCACGACGGCGAACTTTCTGCGGCATTTTTTTTTTTTTTTTCGCCCGTCCGCTAATGGATATTATGTCCGCTTTGCCTCCGTTTGCCCAAGTTTCGTTGCGAGTGACGCAGTTGGCCGCTTTAAATGCGGCTTCCTCGTGGCCGGAAAATTGCAGCAGCGTTTCGCACGTACGCCTGTTCATTTATTCCAGGATTAGGTAACACGTGCGCGTAATGCTTCGGAAATCTGCGGAACGGCTTTGCCTGCACAATAGCTCCTTGTTGGCCTACAGTTAGTGTTTGCTGAAAGGCACGTTATTTCCCGCTGAAAAACTCACTCGAAAGGAAGGAACATTGAGACGGGACGGGCGGCTGCGTCCGTTCCCGAACCCTAGTCTGACAATTTCACGTTACCATACGATGTTGTCACTGAAGTCTTCAGATGACCCCGTCACTTGGTCACGTGAATTTTCTAGCCATCGGGACGGTCGCCGGATCTTCTACTTTGTGGGGCTTAGAATGCTTCCGCATTTATTCACCGAGCTATATGATTTAATCAGATAGATTTATTGTGGTTAGGAGGTAACCAAGAGCCCGTTATGATAGTAGGGTAGGATAAATAGAAATCCTGTCGACACAATCACTTTATGCAACCCCAACAGGTGTTCTTTCTTTCTTCTTTTTTTTTTTTTGTTTTGCTTCATACATATATAGGGAGGGGGAAGAAAAGGGTTAGAGGAGCGGGGAAGGGTCTTAGCGCGTTGCCGCATAAAATTGGTCTCTCAGAGGCAGGCATTATTTGCTCAACGAACTGCAGTCACACTGGCGAGACTACTTCGCTTGGTTTGTGCAACTGCACGTACGTTCGCTGTTATACCCAGAAACTATAAGCTGAATAACAACGGAGTTTTATACCGGGGGGGTGTTAAGTAAAAAAAAAAAAAAAATGTCGGTTCGCCGTGTTCAGCGCGCTTCGTTTCGCTCTGGTTGAGTCGCGGATCGGATAAATAAGAGCTTTCGCGAACCGGTTCGACACAGTAGGCTTTTCGACGCGCTTCAATGCGCTCAGCTTAAACACTCCAGGGCGCGCGGCACGTCTTACTGCTCAGTTGTCTGCTTTCGTAACTCCACAGCACTTGTATTTTGTAAGTTCTGTCTCTCTGTTGCCGTTTCATTTAAAATCCGATGTTGTGCGAGTGCGTGGCACACCCGCAAGCCGTGTGAAGAGGTGGAAGAAGTCGGCCTGTTGGCAGATCGGAAACAGCGATGCTCTTAAGGAAATATCACCGAAACTTATTGAATATATAAAATAGCTACAGCAGGCATACTCATAAACGTGCTAATTTTATGAGCATGCACTATGTCGCACGGCAAGCGTGTGCTCCTCTTGAACGCGTCCATCCCTGGGATCTCTCTTCCCCACATTTATTTCTATTGCTATAATCATGCTAAGAAACAAATATACGTATGTTTGAAGAGCTAATTTTTCGAGTCGCATGTCTCCTGACTTATGTTTTTATGTACCGATATGAATACTAACGTTTTTGTTTTTTTTCTTGTGCCGACTACCTTGTAAGCTCTCTCTCTCTCTCTCCCCTGTCTTTCGTCCTTTATTCGAAGCCCGAGTCGTTGGTTCGGTGCGGGTTTCGGCACGTTCCAAGAGTTGCACTTCGGTTCAGGTTCATTTCCAGCCAAATCCTGGGTTAGGTGCGGTTTCCGATTCGGATTTGGTTCGACACCAATTCGTGTATTTCGACACTGGCACGGGTTTTGACATCTTCGTCCACTAAATCAGCAAAAAAGTGCACTGACATGCGACATCGTTTCGTTCCTTTTTTGCCTTTCTTTTGTTGTTGTTGTTGTTGTTGTTGTTGTTGTTGTTGTTGTTGTTGTGTTAGTTGCTGTTGTTAATGCTGCGAACCGGAACGACAGCGTATTTCGTGCCACGCCCTTGAACAGGTAGTCCGGCAATTACTTTGATCACGGCCGCCTTCGTCGGCGCGCGTAGAAAGGTTATCGCGGACGCCGATCACGGCGGCGGTGCCTTGATTCATTTTGCGGTACAGCGAATGTCTTATGACATCGCTTGTCAAAGCGAAAAAATAAATGATTAAATGCGGAGCATTTCAGGCCCTCATAAATTATGGTGTGTCTGGTGTACCACAATATTATCACCATCATTAGTTCAGGTCCCCAATAGCGTGCTCGCACTTCTATGCGACCCCCATTCTGCGGCGTTGATGATGATGATGATGTTCCTGAGGAATTACGGCGTTTACATGCGCGCTTCTTTCTCCTCTTGCGCACATTGCCTCAACCCGCTACTACACTGGCGAAACTGCGACTGGCAGGTGCACGTGTTCAAGCCGAAGAAAAAGAAGACTGCGTCGATTTCTAAGATGCAGAGCTTCTCGTAAAGCTATGCGTTTGTGCGTATAGCTTTGCTTGATTTGTAGGGTTTAACGTCCCAAAACCAGCTCCGATTATGAGAGACGCCGTAGTGGAGGTCTCCGGAAATTTCGACCACCTGGGGTTCTTTAACGTGCACTGACATCGCGCAGCACACGGGCCTCAACATTTCGCCTCCATCGAAATGCAGCCGCCGCGGCCGATATTCGATCCCGCGACCTACAGATCAGCAGCCGAGTACCACAGCCACTAGACCACCGTGGCGAGGGTGTGTATAGCTTTGCACCACGAGAGTATGCGTCCTCTCATGGCGCGAAGCTATACGCACAAACGGGTGGGACGGCGTCAAGCCGAGGCCACGCGTGCTGCGTCTGTCACCGTCTGTGGTTCGACGCGAACGTCTTTACGCTGGTCTCGGTGCGAAGCTTTGAGAAGCAGTGCTTGCGAGGCGTTTCCCGAAGGCTCAGACCATGGCGATATGTGGGTGTGCCGGAGATAAACCCGGACTAGACAAGTGCCGCACATCAGCTGCGCTCACTAGCCTTGCACCACTACAGTGCAAGCTTCACTATATAATTTTTTAGGCAGATGCATCATTGTACGTTTGCGATTTTTTGTGCTGGCCATAGTATACCGTATGCTTCTTCCAGTAAGGCATAATATCTGGTACGGGTGAGCAAAACAAATCAAACAAACATCTAAAAGGAAACGAAGCCGTGGACGTGCGACGAAGTTTCACTAATCGATCAGTGCAGGCTACATCCAGTCGCGCATGACGTGCATGTTCTAGAGGTCTCGGCAAGTGTCGGAGATGCGGGCAGTTGTCCTGCACTGGGACAGGAGTGTGCTAAGACCTTTTAGACTGTCCAGAGAGCCGCTTGCATCACTTTGTGGGAGTGCTTTTGTCGTCGTGCATACTGACGTTGGCGCAAGTCGGAGCTCAGGATACGCTACAAGCTCTATGAAGCACGAGGCAAGGTGTGATTCGATTAAACGCTGTAGCGCATGCAGCGCCTGTAGCTTCTTCCACGGCCAGTCTGGAGGCGCGCGCTCGCTCCCGCGCGAGCGCGCGACTCCAGACCGGCCGTGCTTCGCGCTCCTCCAGCGAAGGAACAAAGCGAGCGCACGCTCCTTCCAGTGTACTGACGTCGCTCCCGACCTCGAGTTCATGCGTGGTAGTGAGCTGGTGCGAACCCCGTTCTCGCCGGCGAGCGCAGCTTGATGAGTCCGTGTTATTGAAAACTTCAGCCAGCTGTATATTCACCGACGTCGCACGCCGCCGGGTACGCACGCAGG
Organism: Hyalomma asiaticum; assembly: GCA_013339685.2. Classification (NCBI taxonomy): domain Eukaryota; kingdom Metazoa; phylum Arthropoda; class Arachnida; order Ixodida; family Ixodidae; genus Hyalomma; species Hyalomma asiaticum. The sequence continues at coordinate 333,281,421 of CM023481.1, forward strand.
AACTGCGATGCCGAACTCAGGTGCACTTGAATTTTGTTGACGCAAAAAGGCGTTCGCCGCGATAAGCGTGTCGTTGAACTGCACAAGGCGGCAGCTGCCTACGCCAGCTGGGCGCCCGTCGATTTCGCGGCCGCAGCAGCTCGGCGTGCCAACGTCAGACTATATTTGCGCGAGCGCGGCTGCCCGCTGATCGCTTTCCCCGCTGCAGTGGCTGACGCGTTATCTCGTGCTGCAACCCGATGCCTGAATGAAGGAAAGTTTTTTTTTTCTTTTGATGTCGTGATTTCCTTGAGTAATAGTGTACGATGTCGAATAATGGGACACGTATGGCTCTGCCGGTACGGGTTTCCGTGTGTGTGACCGCGGGGACGCTCGTGCCTGCTTCGTGGCACCGCTGAGTGCGAGGCAGGCATTTTGTGATTATTTATGAGTTTATGGGACTTGCAACAGCATAATTCTTCACCGGGCTTGAGACCCTTTCGCTCTCTCGAAACACGCTGTTCTCGCTGAAGCGAAGGACCTCAGCTCAGCCATAAGAAAATGGAAAGAAGCAGGGGTGCGGTAAAACAAAATCCCGCAGATTTTCAATACCTCTCTCACGTGCATGCATGACCGTAACTTTTCAAAAGTTTTGCAAGTAAGCATTGGACTAGTTAGTGCTATTACTCTTGGGACACAATTCGCTTTGCTTTTATCTGAAAGTGTAAAAAGTGAATTTTGTTGCTCTTGAGCAACTTGGGGACACGCCTTCAGTTCTGGAGTAGTTAACAGCTCACGTAACCGGAAGTTTCTTGGTGTCGTACGCTTGCTGCTGTTATCGCGATCGCAAGACTGCACGCGTAATTGCGTTAGAGTGCGCTTGACGTCTTCGTCCGGGCGTCCAAAATTGATCTCCATCCATGTGTGGCATTAGTCTATAGTACACTATAAAGCGCCACATTACTGACAAGCTTCGTTTCCATACTGAGACATTCGGCTGATATTTTCAGCTGAATATCTCAGCGTATACGTACAGCGATGCACGTACTGCGATTGCGATTTTTTTTTTTTCGTTCTTTCGTTTGTATATATAAAGATTGCCTCTTTGGCACGCGTGTGCTGACCGATAATTAACATGTCCACTCCAACTTTATTTATCTATTTTGTTTATTTTATTACCCGCAGCGTCTTAAAGGGCCTTGCGGTGAGGGAATCGCTTTTATTTGACAATTTTATTTGACAACGCAACGCTACTCCATTATGCCTGCCGGTGTGAATGTAGCAAAGCCGGAAAGCGAGAAGCTTCACTCGGTAACAGCTAAACATCGGCTATAGTCAGTTGCTCATTTTCGAATAGGGCTTCAAAAGTCGCCCGATAAATATTACGATACGCGGGGCTATTTGTTCTCCCACCCGCGAGCTTGTATATTTCCGCTTGAAGCCTGCATTGATAAAGTACGCAAATGAATACCCGCCGCTGATAGCGCAGTGACTGGAGTTCGGCTGCTATACGAACGGGGGTCGCAGACTTGAGTCCGTGAAATGGCAGCCGACGGGAATGGAAAGGAAGCACGATAGCGAGTCGCATATTGGGTACATGCAGGTTAAGGAGACCGAGATGGCCAAACTTTCTTCGAAGCGTCATTCAACGGTGACCCCCATCTTCGCAGTTCTGTTGCCTTGGAAAGGCCGCCGATTGCGAGGAATGCATCAAATATTCAAGTTATTTTTTTCGCCTCTGTGAAAATGATTGCTCATTTTTCTCCCCCGCCTCTATTTCTAACCACCCGACCGTGGACTTTCGTTCTCGGCACAACAGCCGGTTAAATATAGTATAAGTAAACTGAAAATGCATGCTCTGTGATTTTCTAGGAAGCCTGTAGCACTCGCAAGCGTTTTTAATCATCATTTGGCAGTCATCGGGAATGTGCGCTCGAATATCAGACTCAAAGTAAATGTGGATTTACAAGGTTTATCGGTTAGACATCGTCACATGACCGAGATATCAGCTTTAATTGCCAAAACTGGGGACGGAGTCTGCAAGTTCCTAGTAGACTTCTCTGTAGACATCACTTGCGCCCTTAGCGCAACGCCCTGTCGCTCCGAAACTATACAGTAGCAAGCAGCAGCAGCAGCAGCAGCAGCAGCGACAGCAGTAAACTTTATTTCGGAAAGCCGTCGCTTTACTATAATAGGATGTCTGTCAGGCCGTCCATTGGTCGTCAACTCCGCAGCGCGTTAGATGGCCGTTCGTTAGGGTTCTGTTTGCCTACGCAAGGCTCATTCCAGCAGTATACACTGCATGTCTAGGAAAAAAGTGCAGCCGATAGGGCTTCTGCTTTTTTTTTTATTCGGAAGGTTGCCTCTTGGCATAAAATTTACATAATGTTCAAAAACGCGTCACACGTACACATATAATTTTCATGCATGAAGTATAAAAGCGATCTTGGACTCGCTGGGTGATAAACAAATTTCGTCCTTATTTATACGGCCAGTCTTTCCACGTAGTTACCGACCATCGCGCTCTTTTTTTGGTTGGCATCCCTCAAGGACCCTTCTGGTCGTCTTGGACGCTGGGCTCTTCGCTTGCATGAGTTTGACATTCGCGTCGTGTACCGACCAGGCCGAAAGCACTCTGACGCGGATGCACTGTCCCGATCACCAGTGAAATCAAGTGACGAGCCACGCTCACCCTGTGACCTTTCCTTGGCTACACTTACCGTCACAGACATGACATCTGAACAGCGCGAAGAGCCCCTGGATCGCCTTTCGTCTGAATGTTCTTTCCGGCTTCTCGACTTCCGCACACACACAGGCTCTTCGCCGCTAAGCCACGCATTTCGCTATACGGGACGAACTATTGTATCGTCGCAATTATCGTACGGATGGCCGCAAATGGCTGCTAGTCATCCCCAGCCACATGAGGTCCGACATTTGCGAATACTATCATGCTTATCCTCAACATGCTCACGCTGGATCTCTGAAAACGCATCAGCGGCTCCGACTACGTTACTACTGGCGTGGAATGTACACATTTGTTCGCAAATACATTCGATCCTGCCCATCTTGCCAATAACACGAGGCGTTTCCTCATTCGCCTGGACTCCTACAGCCTTTACATCCTGCACGCCCCTTCGAACGGGTAGGAATTTATCTTTTGCGGACCGCTCCTAAGCTCTGTCTCTGGCAACAGATGGGTGATCGTCGCTGTGGGCCATCTAATTAGGCACGCGGAGACAGCCGCCCGTCGTCCCACTGGTGCTCGTGACGTAGCCAACTTCATTTTACGCCATTTCGTTCTCCGCCATGGCGCCCCACGCGAACTACTCATTGACAGGAGGCGTGTCTTCTTATCCGACGTCCTTCAAGAGCTCCTTCGTTTCATGCCGTACTTACTTTTCACAGAACGTCTACTGCCTACCACCCGCTGCTTGTCCCCTCATCCCCTACCCGCAGCAGCAGACAAGCAGACAAGGGCGGCACAGTGGGGCGGCTTCTAATTACCGTATGCTGTTCTGGCAAAGCGCAGCCCCCCCTCCCCCCCCTTTCTTTTTTTCTCCCACTACAGTAACTGCATGACGCCTGGTCATTCCAGTTACGTGCAATGAAAACCTGGAAGCATTAATTGTCTTTCTCTTACCATAATCTCAGTTTTTTTTTTTTTAGCAGACCGTACAATAAGTGTTCGTTCCCCCCTCCCCCTTTCTATATTATGTTTTTTTTTTCGTTTAAAAGATTACGCGAGTTTGTGTTGCAGAAGGTTTTCATTAATTAGCGCAACTAAGAGTGACGGAAAAAACCCGATAACAGAGAGATATGTGTAGTTCCACCCCTGTCTTCGGTCCGTTTGTTATATTTTCTGTTACCTTCCGTCTTTCCTGTTTGCACGAATTCATGAAAATCGAATACGAGACAATCGGGAACTGACCGATAACGTTTTCTTGTTTGTTGTTTTTCAGCGATAGCGTGGCGTTTCGGAAAGTGGTGAATTACTAACTGCGCAACCCGCAGTCGATCCCTCCCCTTTGTTAAAAAAGAAAAAAAAGAAAGAGATTTGATTGATTTGTGGGGTTTTACGTCCCAAAACCAGTTATTATTGAGAGACGTCGTGGTGGAGGTCTCCGGAAATATCGACCATCTGGGGTTCTTTAACGTGCACTGACATCGCATAGCACACGGGCCTCAACATTTCGCCTTCATCGAAACGCAGCCGCTGCGGCCGGGATTCGATCCCGCGACCTTCGGATCAGCTGCAGCCGAGTGCCATAACCACCGTGGCGGGGCGAAAAAGAAAGAGATCTAGTGTGTTGGTTTTGTTTTCTTCTTTTCCTTTAGCATATATCGTTGGTTTTAAAATGTTCGAGTTTTATGTGCCAACGCGTCTTATGAGGCACGCCGTATTTAGGGAATATGGAATAATTTTCATCACTTGTTCGTTGATGCTCACCTCAATAGGTACATGATCGCTTTTGCATGTTGCACCCATCGAAATGCTGCGTCAACCAATCCCAGCAATGTAGCACCATAGTTCAGGTACCGTTTCAGACAGTTTGGTCTTACAGCTTTCAGGCCAGCCGTTTTCCAAAAGAGCGACCAAAATAACCCATCAGATTTAGCGCATTCTGAATTAATTTGATGTCACCGAGCCAGGAACCGCGGCGTTAACGATAAGAGCTCCTATTAATCAGATATCAGCAAAACAATCAATTCGTGATCATTTCCGTTCTTTGTGGAAGCCACCACACCAGCCTTGTGTGACTAAAGGACTTAGCCGCAGCGAATCAACTTTACTGTACCGAGTCAGAACGGGGTCAGCATGCACTCCCGCATGGTCTTTTAAAGTTAGGGGCGCTGCTTCGCCATTGTGCACGGAGTGCAATGAACTGGGAGACATTGACCACTACATCTGGTCCTGCAAGCGCTTTTGCACCGAGAGAACAGCATTCATGGACAACATGCAAAAAAGAGGGCTTGCGCATGGGAGCACTGAAGAAATTATATATCCGGAAGGGACACGGTCGGTTCGCAAGAAGGTGTCAGCTCTGCTTGTAGCGTTTCTTCAAGAGACAGGATTGAGTGACACGTGGTGAATAATGCGACGTGGACAGAGACGCTCGGGCGGAGCAATTGCCGGCCAGGTCTGCCAGGCTAACACCGCCTGTAGCTACAACACCACTACTACTACTACTACTAACTGAATTGAGCTTCTTATGGTGATCTGTCGCGGCAGCTGGATGAAAAGCGCACACCGTGTGCGCCTTTCATCCAGTGTCCGTGACTCTGTACTCTTCAGCGGGGATTTACACCCGCTGGGTAGTCCCCCAGCGGGTGTAATTCCGGGTAGTCCTTTTCTTCTTCTCCAGCGGGTGTAAATTCTGGGTAGTCCAAGAGTTTTCTTCTTCTTCTCTGTAAGTTGGCACATATACCCAACGCAGAGGATTGGCCAATACCGTTTTGTCATAACGGGTACTTTTATATGTGTGGTTTGGCGAAGCACCAATGATGAAAATTGAGGTAATATTCTTTTGGTTTCAATTAGAAATTTCATAATTGCTAAACAAACATCCCCGTGACTGTCCCCCAAAGTGGACCCTCCAAACGAAAGAATAGTCGTTTCAGTAAATTCTAGGCCTAGTTGGCGAATAATTGTTTCGAGAATTTTCTTTCGCTGGATTTTGAAGTGGCGACAAGACATAAAAAAAGTGGTGAATCATTTCCTCCTCATTACAGAAGGAGCACAGTGAGAAAGCAACCAGACCGGACCTGTGCAAATAAAAATTTAAAGAGGGAATTCGGCAACGTATATAGTTTCGTGATGGCAACCTCCATCTCCCTTGTGTTGCATAATCCTCTAGGCCAGGTGTATAAAAGATGTTTGAAGTCTGGAGTGGCTCTGACAATTGCTTTGCAAGTGTAAACGCGCGAAATCTGGCCGCCGTTAAGTCCTCTGTTGTTCCCTGCAGCTAGGGGATCGATTGCGTAGCCATCTGCCGCTCGATGTCCATGACGCAGTAAGAATAGAAAAATTGGCTTGGTAAATTCTTGAAGCAATAATAGGATTGTTCTAGGTATTGCTGATTGCCTGCAAAATCAGTTGAAATCTGCCTGCTTTAAATCAGTTTAAATCGGCACATGACTGCAGACCTGAAGGCCGCGGGATAGAATCCCGACCTCGGTTGCTGCATTTCAGTGGAAGCGAAATGCGAAAGGCCCGTGCACTGTGCGATGTCAGTGCGCGTTAAAGAACTCCAGGTGGTCGAAATTTTCCGGAGACCTCCATTGTCTCTCATGATAATATTGTGGTTTAAATTCGGATGTAAAACCCCAGAAATTATTGTTAATCATTTGAGTACCTTATGTATATCGCTGTTCTGTAAACTATATGTTTTCCGTCTTCTACTAACCTGTTGTGCGTGTACAGGTTCTTGTGCAATTTCAAGCTTTTACCTGACGTGCACTTATGTCCGCTGACTTACTGAACAAGCTCCTTGTTGAAGAGCAAGCAAGTTGCATGTAGGCCTCGTGGATGTCCGAGTTCACAGTCGGACGTTGCTTTTTGACAATTGTACTAAATATAAATTGGTATAATAATGATTCGCCCGCTAAGGCCTTATGAGATTCAGCTCCCATTTGTAGCCTCGGTACCGGTGGTGTCATGACCATTGGCCAAATCCCCCTGCGACCATAGTGGGTTAGCTTCGTTGACATGTCAAGAATCAGGTTGTTTGATGCCCTTGTGGACTAGCGAGTTCAAAGTTGGGCGCTGCTTATGCGAAATTGTAATAAATGGAGATAAGCATAGTACACGCACTCAGTCCCCATGACACATTATGCAAGGATTAGCACGCAATGTGGACCTACCGCTTAAACCTTTTGAACGCACTCGAAAACATATGACCGCTGTTCTGCGCTGTGGGGGTTGCTGGCCGATGGACCTTCGAGGCACGCATGGGGTAAGATTGCGTCAGATAGGCTCGGTGGCGGACGCAAGCGCGACATGACGATTGTGACAATCCTCGCCAAAGGCCGTCGCGCAGCTGATAGGCGCCGGCGGCGGGGACAACTTTCCCGGAAGGAAAGCTGCCGCTGTTGCCCTCTCATTCCGCTCGCTGCAGTTTCGTTGCGACTGATAAGCGAGGGCGTCGATCGTCATTCGGCTGGCCGCTTCACAACGACACTGTATTCGAGCCGTCCAAGATGCCTCGCGTAAGCTCGTCTTCATCTTCGCCAGCAGATGGTCATCCGGGTGCTGCAGCAGGCCTAGCACGAGAGCTTTTGACTCGTGGCGCGCACCAGCGCGGGAGATTTGTTGACATGCTCGGTTGTGCGGACAACGGCGATAGCTTCTTACGGAAGGATCGCTTTCGCGAAGCACCTTTCATGGAGGCCGAGCTTCGCGCCGCTCAAGATGAGGTGCGCGCCGTCGGGACCGCACTCCCCGGCGTCTTATCGCGGCTGCTGCCGTAGTCGACCCCCATCTTGCGGGCGACGGCAAAATTTTATGCCGATTTAGGCTGCACCAGCTGGAGGCCTACGGCGCGATTTGTAGGCCGCGCGGTTCCCTGGGCCGGCCTTGACTGAACAGGTTGCGGTGATGGGCACCGCCGGGTGCACAGTGCTCAGCCCTGCTTGAATCGCGCGTGATTTCTTTTTAGTGTGCCGCGGGCTGGAATTTCGCAGCCGTTGCGCTCGCGTCCACTGCCGAGTAAGTGAATGTCTCGACTATTTTTTCAGGTTCACAGGGCGTCGCAGACGCTAACCGACGGCATGCCAGCAGCAGCCATCGACGATGGTGGCCAGTCAAACGCTCCCAAGAAGTATTACCGGGCGCCGCTTCACAGGTCAATGGATATTTCTGTCGGCCGTTGTGGCATATTGGGAGGGGGCGATATCAATACCGTGTGATACAATTTCAGGATTTTCGTCAACCGAAGTCTTCACCTGGACAAGATTAAGTTCTTCGGCTTTGACATGGACTATACCATTGCTCGTGAGACTTCTGTCTTTTTTTTTTCCCTTTTTTTTTTAACGCTGCTCGGGGTTTCGGTGAAGGGGCTAGACGGAATTTTTCATTTGCAGAGTACAAGTCCCCCGACTACGAAGCCTTCCAATTTCACCTGCTAGTCGACCAGCTGCTTTCCATTGGCTACCCCACGGAGCTGAAGCAGTTCCAGTATGACTCAACCTTTCCCATTCGGTGAGGCTTTGTGTGGATCTCGCCTTTTCTTAGCTAACTGGTGTTATATGCTGAGCCAAACATTTATATTCAGTTTGAGGATGCGTTCAAGATTCCATGAAAAAGAAAAGCGTGATATTGGGCGGTACTCGCCTGCTTGCATTAACAACTGATGCTTGCATTTTAATATTACTCGGAATTAGTAATCGGACAGGTAATTATGCAAATATTTCTTAACCATTTTATTGAAACATTTGGTTATACTGGTTTAATGACCCCAAGTAGTTGAATTTCAAGAGCCCTCCACTCTGGCATACCTAATAATCATATCGTGGTTTTGGCACATAACTCCCCATCGATTACATTGACTGCAATGAGTGATTTGAAACAAGTGATTAGTGAAGTGTTTAACCGGTTTCAGTAAAGCAAAAAATGGAAAATCAAAACTGAACCACTAAAGGCCGCTGTTGTCATACAGATGCCAATGAGACATGGCTGTTTGTTTAAACGTGAGGATTGCAGTTTCCACTTCATAAAGCTGCTCAGTCACTTCATGCTTGCCTGATAGTGAGGTGGTCTCTGCAGTCACAGGCACCTGCTAAAGGTGTGATGGTTGTGTTTTTACGGTTGGGGCTCCAATGAGCATGTGCTTTCGGCATTTGGAATTTCTCAGATTACAAGTTTTCAACCCTTAACTTATTGATTAAATTTTAATGCAGCTGCCCTTGTATTCTGCTTTCTGTTTAACTAGTCTGTATGAATGTGCTTGAACAGCTCTATTCAAGCAGTATATATGCTGTTTGTGAAGAGATTCTTCCTCTGTTGAGTTCTATCACTGTTATGATCTTTTTTTTAGTTATGCTCATGTGTTATTACTCTGGTTACTATCCCTAATTTTCTGTGTGTTTTGATAAACATAGTGGTAGGCATGTGTGCTGGTGTGGCCAAGAGGCCCATGCAGATGGGGTGGGCTGCAAATTTGGTCTATTAACTTTGCAAGCAGCACATGAATGTTTGTGTGTATGTGTGTGTGTGCGCGTGCGTGCGTGCATGACAAAGGCCGTGAAGTTTTGGAAGTGTGCCCTTCATTTCTTAAACTAATCTGTACATGCACACATATACACACACAGATATATATGAAATCACTCAAAACTACAAGCCAGAAAGATTCTGCCACTGCTGTTCAGATTTGCTGAACAGCAAATCTGGATAGGTTGACATGGCTTACCATGTGAAGTCTTTCCGGCCTGTACTTGCTTTCAACATTCCGCTATTATGTTACATCCTGCAGTGCAAGCTGTATGTAAAGTTTGTCTCCTTTATGCTGGAAGTGACCACCTGTATATCTGTGCAACATTGAAAAAAAAAAAAAAAGCACTCTTTCTCTTTTTCTAGCATAGTTTCTAATTAAGTTTCAGCCAGGTGTAGTTTTTGTGATTTTCGGTTGTCCTTTAAATTCAGAGGCTTTTTTTCCTTGTGAATTAAAAGGGCAAGAATTCTAATTTGCCATAGAACTGATGCCCTAGATAAATTTTACCCCAAGATTATGCACTACAGAGCAGGTAGCATGTTGGAGATTGACAAATGCTCACAACATAACGGAGTTTGCGCAAAAGGTTTTCTGTTTGTAGTTTTTTGCTAAGGAGTCACCGCAACTTGTCAAAATGCATTGCTTTTTATTTTTTGTACTCGATCAAGGGAGCACAAGAACTTGTTGTGCCTCTGTGGTTGTGAGTGCCTCCTTGCTTTGAAAGAGTTTATGCCCCTGACTCCATGAACTTTTATACAGTAGCATAACAGCCGAGCATTCCAAGTGAAATTATGGCATAGCACTTCCATTTGTAGCCACATGGCACTTTTTACTTGAGACTGCATTTGCTACTTCATAGTGTGGCATACAAGCAGGAATGCATAGTAGTTCAGCAGTGTAAGGACTGGAATATAACCTTGGTAGGGGCTGCTTTGCTTTATCTGAATTAGCTTTGCTTCATCTTGGCTTCATCTGAATTCGGGATGTAAGAAAGTTTGTTTGCTTTAGTTGAAGTTAAGTTTGAAGGGCCCCTCACCTGGCTGCATAGCAGTTTTCTTGTTATACACAGTTACTTGACAAGTAGGGAGCATTTTATCTCAAGAATTATTCAATCGGTTCATAATTACCAGTGGAAAGTGCTATTTGAAGTGGTTTGAAGCCTTGATTTCAAGAGCAGAGCTTTACTGTTAATATTGACACTCTTGCCACTTGTTCTGTCCAGCCTCTGCAAGCTGAATTCCTTCCCTGCATTCTCCCATAATAGTGAAGGAGGAGCATGCCATGTACAAGTCATGGCCCCATCTTTTCCTTTCTGAAGCTTATGCTGTGCAGTGGGCACGCAGTGCATGACAAAAGTAAAAATACTAGAAGTGGGTGTCATCTGATCCAACTGGCTTTGGCAGGCCAATCTCCTACGGTGCGGCTTGTGCATGGGTCTTTTTGAATAGGATTAGCCCTTTGTTCTCAGGAATATACTCCTTAAACATTTCTTTAACAGACATAGAAAGAGTGATATTATGAGCAAAATGACTACGTATATCATCCCCCTCCCCCTTTCTTTCAAGTGTCTAAAGTTTGCACCAGTGGTGCCTCACTTGAGGTGCTACATTTCCTTCCCACATGGGTGGGGCATGGCTGAGCATAAGCATTGCAATGGGTAACACGGTTGGCTGAAGACAGAAGAAACCTTGCATGACTTTTTATTACTATGATTAACTGCCTTTGCAAACTAGCAAAACACAGTCCAGCAACAGACGAAAATGTATACTAATAAAAGCTAAAAAATGCTTCTCAAAAACAGCACTTATTAAAGGGAATAGTATCAAAACTGTGTTGACGTGATGCTTTCAAATCAATTGTTACACTATGCTCAGCCATTTTCCAGTGGGGCTATTTCACTTTCTAAATGTGCCACTTTTTGTGTGTAACTGTGCTGTATGATTATTGGCAGCATAAGAAAAGGAGTTTGGTAATTCTTACTGGACCTCAGAATTGCAAGGCTCCTTATGTTGCCTGTGTACCTGTCACCATTTCATGCATTAAGACTGCCAAAAATGTTACTACAAGTGCAAAATAGAAGCATGAACTATCTTTTAGTTTAGAAGTACAGAATGTTATTTATTGAAAACAGTTGTTCCTTTCACTTTAACAGTGTTGACCTATAAATTTCAATTGAACATTTCTGGTATGTATATTTACAGGGGTCTGTGGTTCGATTCTCAATACGGCAATCTTCTCAAAGTTGACCCCTATGGAAACATACTGGTCTGCTGTCATGGCTTCCAATTTCTCAAGACGTGAGTATGCATTTTTTTATGATTTATCTGTTTGCCTTGAACTTACCTGATTTGAGAAAAAAACATTTTTCATGTTACTAGGGGCGAGATCTACAAAATATACCCTAACAAGTTCATCAAGCTTGACGAGTCTAGGGTATTTGTGCTCAACACACTGTTCAATTTACCAGGTAAGTTTAATAACATTTGGGTAGCTTAAGGCAATACTGTTAACTGAAATGCCTGATATTGCATGTCGAAGTGAAGTTGTATTGTCAGCCCTGGCACCACATGTGTAAATCTGATTCTCTTGTGGCATAATTTAAATCTCAATGATAGTTTGGCCAGCCATGTTTTAATGGCTTGTTTCAAAATGCACTTATGTGGTAGGTGCCATTGGCATATCCAGGGGGGAAACGAAAATGGGGGTTTCAACCCCCTCCCCCTCAGACTTTCCAGTTTGTATGTACATGTGCACAAATAACAGATCGGCGAGTCAGACCCCCACCTCCCTTCCCCTTTACGAAGTAAAATCTTGGCTGTGGCTCTGGTAGGCACTGTCTTATATATTTCAAGCTTTTTATCTAGCATATCATTTCAACTACATGTTTCTTTCTTTTTTCTTTTTTGCGTGTTCATAGCCATAACAAGCCAGGTATTTGTGTTCTTTCCTAATGGTGTGTTTTAAAGACTTGGCGCTTTATGTAGTAATGGCAAATCAGTTGCCCTATTCGGCTGAGGGCACAAGCCATGTGTTCTACAAAAGTAGAATTAAGCTTTAAAAGACGTGTAACACAATAAACAAATAAGACAAATAATGTGTTAAGTCAGTTTTCTTGTGCTACTGTACTTCTTTATATGAAAGTAAAGAAACCCTGCTGCTGTTTTGAACAAAGTCTGAAAATGATGCCAATCCTTTGCACATGTGAGCGAAATATTATTGCACTAAACTCGCCAGGGAATTCGCAATTTGGCTTCAAACACAGCATCTCTTTCAACAAATGACGTTACTGGGGACACAAAGTAGCTTGAGGCCGAAGTAGCATTGGCTGATTTCACGATCACGGAAACATCATGTGCTATGCTTTACGTGGTCATAATGAATTCAACAAAGGAAATGAGTGTATCTTATTAAAGAGAGAGAAAAAAAGATGTCGTGTCTTAGTCGGTGCCCCCAGAAACCTATTTTGTTGAAAGAAGAGCCCACACTTTCTAGCTCTGTTTGAAAGCAAATTGCAAATTCCCTGGTGTGTGCAATACAATATAATATTGCGACTTCCACGTTCACAGAAGCCTCCACAACTGGTCGGCACCGTTTTCTGACCATGTTGAGATAGTTTTGCTGGTCATTTTTAACATGTGAAGTATGCAGTTTTACGTGTGCGTCTACAGGGCAGAAGTTATACTAAAATGGTTTTAGATGCTCTTGAACACCTAATACAGCTTTTCTTTTTCTTACATTTTCTTCGGTGTTTTTTTCCATGCTCTGAAAAACCAGCGAAATATTTTCTTTTATATGATGTCGCTGCATGTTTGGGCATCTGAGTTTCCATGTTAACATTTGTATTCCAGAAGAATGAAGTCAACATGCCTGTCGGTCAACCTGTCAATAGTTGGTTCGTTCCAGCAGCAGACTGTCTCTTGTTTATAACTGTGGTGGACTTGTTTTCGTGACCATGGGGGACATATGTTTGATGCCATGACCGATAGACTTCATTTTGGATTGGAATTTGGGTTTTACTATTTGTGAAGATGATTGAGAGCGCTGCACTTAGATGCACAAATGTGCAGCGGTATCATTTTACAGCGTGCTAGTACACGGGGATGTTATTTCTTAAATAGTTTTTGTCAGAGCTCAAAGAAAAAAAAAAGCAAACAAAAGGTGACATCATGCAAACATTACTGTTGCCGAGTGCCCTCTGTAATTTTGAGCTTCAAAACATATATTTGGAATACGGTGTTGTTAAATTGAAAGAATTAAGTAGCTACTTATGTGTAAAAAATTTTTTAAGCAGCTCAAGGTGGCACAGGCACCTTTGAAGTTTGGTTTCAGCTATGTGGAAACATTTTGTAGTTGACTTTTACGACAATGTCACATTGTCGTAAAAGTCTACTTTAACGTCATGTAACATAGTCAGTCTATTCTTACTTGCATGTAGTGCCAGAGGGGTAGTCTTATTTTGAGGTATACATTGCCAAGCACATTCTAATGCAACAGTCTGTGTCTGGTTATAATGCCTTCTTTTTTTTTATTCATCAGAAACTTACCTGCTTGCCTGCCTTGTTGATTTCTTCTCAACGGCTCCACAGTATATCCCGTGAGTGTGCTTCTTTTTGTAAAACTTCAGTAATCAGTGTTTTATTAATTTTTCTAGGCTCTTTGCAGTAACAATTTGTAAATGAAAAAAAATTTACAAGCCGCTTTTACTATTTGGTGCATTCTCAATGTAAGCAGTGGCTTGGGTAATACAGAATTAAGTGCTTCAGTTACTGGAATCTGACTGATAGGTATGCTTTCCAAAAATGTGGTTGGCAGGTCTGTTACTGCAGTACAGAATGTGCGCACAGGTGAAGTACAAAACAAAATTAAGAATTAAGCATTGGGATTGTCTTATCATCTAATATCTGCAGGTGATTCTTGATACTTAAGCATGTTAAAGCAACAAGCTCATATCCTGTGCTTTCTGGATATTTTAAAATAATCTGCTAAAAGTGTTTCTTCTAAGCTCACTTGAATTGGGCAAGCTGTGTCTGGTGCTGAACTGTATTGGTGTCCGGCTGCAAGTTTTCCTCTTTAGTAAATGACAAAGGACATGTGCTATTTGCTAGCTCTGTTATCTGCAGTACTTACCTAGTTTATTCACTGCCTCGCCACGGTGGTCTAGTGGCTGCGACACTCAGCTGCTGATCTGGAGGTTGCGGGATTGCATCCTGGCTGCGGCGGCTGCATTTTGATAGAGGCGAAATATTAACGCCCGTGTACTCAGTGATATCACTGCACGTTAAAGAACTCCGAGTGGTCAAAATTTCCAGAGCTCTCCACTATGGCATCTCTCATAATTGCAGCATGGTTTTTGGATGTAAAACCCCAGAAAGCACACTTAGTTGATTCATTGAAAATTGTGAATGAAAGGGGTACTCTGTGCAGTTGTACTTAACTTGTTCTTTCCTGTAAACACAAGTAGCACATAAAGCTCCCGAGTTATTATCTTTTTATAAGGAAGTATTATAAAGCACAACTTTCTTAATATTTTAAAACCCTCTGAACATTACACCCTGCTTTTTGTTGTAATTATGATTGGTCAAATGAAAGCTCGACTCTTTACAATGTTCTTTGCATAGATGGCCTTTTTATGGGGAGCGCGTGGTTCAATGGGTGCCAGGGTAACTAGGTTCTGTGAGCTTTGGTAGTTTGTAATGGAGCATTTTCTGTGTCTTGGGGCACAGTTAAATAGTTTGGCCTGCTGAAGACATATGTAAAGACTGGATTTTCTTCTAACTCTTTTTTTCAGAACCAAGACTGGAGTGAAAATTGGCAGCTTGTTCATGTCTTACAAGTCTATCTTTCAAGATGTTCGTGGAGCAGTGGACAATATCCACACTTATGTGAGCTTTCACAATTTTACTCCACTGCCTGAGAAGGAAGTGGGCATAATTAACAGTGAAGGAAAAGGCTTGCGTGTATAACATGTGCTGCTTCTGCTCTATTGTACACTTGCTGCAGTTTTGTGTAGTGAATCTTCACGACAATTTTCGTCACTGTTACAGGTGCACGTAAGTGTTTCAGTGCATGCATGTAATGACTAAATTCTTTCAACTTTAGGGCGAAGGGCACGTAATGTCTGCTGTTAGCTTGCTCCAAAATAAAAACAGGTAATGTAAAGGCATTTTTTGAAGATGTTAAAAGCTGTAGAGGCCAATTGATAAATTTGTCCTTTGTTCTGTATATTTTAGGTTGTTCATTTTCATGTTTTACATTTTTAAGTATTCGGGCGGTAAAAATTGGGTGCTATTTTTGGAGAGTTATAATTGGGTGCACGTTTGGGTTTTTTTTTTTTGTTATATTTAGAAGGTGTAAATTGACAAATGTGAGCCTTGCAGCATGCATAGTGCTGCAAGCAGCTCTTGAAGTTACCTGTACATCACTAGCCTTCACTTCAGCAACAATATACACCGCCTCGGGACAACACGGGATGTCCGGGACTCGGATATGCGGTGCACATGCACTTTGTTGCGTGTGCACCGCATATATTGTACGTAATTTCTAAATGAAAAGGAAGGCTGCATGAAGTCCATTTAGTAAAAAAAAAAGTGTGGGCATGCTCTGTTTAGGCAGATAGCCAGAAGTCGCGTAGGTCAAGGGCGTGAAAGGATGTAAGGAAGCTTGGCTAAAGCCAGCTTTCTAAGTTGCGAGGTGTGTGTGTTATGTACCGTAATTGGCTGCGGCTTTAAGATTGTTGAGAGTCATTTTCTGTTGTATTCTTTACTTCCAGGGTCAACTTAAGACTGAGACCATCAACAATCTTGACAAGTACTTGGAAAAGGATGAGCGACTACCACTGCTACTTGATAGGTAATATTTGGTATTTCAGAGATTTATTTTGGATTCTGATGTACTACAGTGGCTTTTTCTCCAAAAGACCCTTATTTCTGGGAACATATATACGTGGAAGTTTACCAGTGTATTTTTGGGTGAAAATTTGCTCTTGTTCAAAATGCCCAACTGAAGTTTCTGTACGTTGAGGCTTTCACAAAAAAAAAAAAAAGTGAATTTCAGCTTGTGTTAAACTTTTGTAACAGGTATTTATGAACTAGCTTGTTTCATTTACCAGAAGGTGCGCGTATTATGCCATAGCTCTGTAGTGGCAGCAGAACATTGTGACGTTATGCTACTTGCCCAGTCTTTCTTCGTAGTGTGTTATGTTGCTACATGGGATACCATGAGGAGTGACCAATATAACAATACAGAGGGAACCGGAATGAGTACCACAATGTTGCAGTGTCCTGCTACTGGCCTTGTGACCATCTTCTATGTAATATTATGAGATGTAGATCTGGAGTAACGAAACCAAGGCTGGTTCATGAAAAAGCTGTCATAGTAGCCTATATAAGGTACACTGAGGCTTTCTAGCACAGTGGAATCCACTTATAACAATATTGAAGTGCCATGGAAACTTCATTATTATAAGATAATTATTGTTACAGGGTTGCAGTAAAAAAAGCTAAATCAGGGGACCTGGGAGCTGTCTTTGTGTGCCTAGGTTGGGTGGGAGAAATGGCTAAGGGCCCTTTCACAGACAGCATGACAGTGAGCACAACAGTGGCCAAAGACAACACCCCTGAACCAACCCTAAGCTGCACTAAAACCCCCCTCCCCAACCCCCTCCATCTTGCCTGGCAGCAGTGCTACTTTACTCCCCATTTTTATTTCCCTGACCAGAGGGGATAGCATTGAGGCCTTTTTTTTGGAAAGCTAGTTGAGCTTCCTCAAGGCCAGCTTTGGAACCCCTGTCCTTTCTTACTTTTTCAAGGTGGGGATCATGTTTGGCAGGGTGGTAGAATTGAAGAGGGCTGGTGAGAGCCCAGAGGAAAAAGCTGTTTTCTATTGTGTGGCAGCAGGCCAGCCTTTTGTAGGGGGGAGCAAGAGGCCTGCTGTGGCCAGAGGTTGCTTTTTTTTTTTTTTTCGAAAATTTTCCACTCCATTACCCCTTGCCACCAGCACAGGGTACACCCAGCCACCAGGCTTCATTGTTATAAACAATAAAGGGGCATCGGGCTGTTGTTATAAGTGGGTTAGTTCACCATAGAAAACGTACAAATGTCGATTGTGCAGCAGCTCATGATTGTTATAACGGATAGGTTGTTATAACCAGTATTGTTATAAGTGGGTCCAACTGTATGTATTTTTTCTTGTGTTTTGAGGTCTAGGGACATTATTTGAGGTCTAGTGACATAATGTTAAGCAAATTGCTTTGCTAAGAACACCAACTAGGTTGCATAAGGTAGAACTAGCATCAGGCATTCACATTATCATGAAAACATCCTCAGTAGTACTTTATTTGTTTAGAGTCCAACAAATAGAGAAAACATGTCTAAGAACGCCAAAAAATGTCAAGTGATGCAGTGGGTGCTCCTTGGGACATAGCTTGTTGAGAAAAAGAGCAGGCGATCTCCAGCTATTTTTGAATTCAAATTTCAAATTCCCTGGTTTGTGCATTGCAGTAATGTTTAGCTCATATGTTCATAGAAGCCTCCATGACTGATTGTCACAGTTTTTGACCACGTTCAGAAAGTGTTGCATGACCCCTTTAAGTGGCAAGACTCGAGATGAACCAAAATTGAGAACTTTAGGGGTTCACAAAAAGTATCAAATGTTAGTTGGTGCTTCCCTTCCTTGTTTGCTTCTTTTATGAACACTGAAGGAACTAGTTTGGGAAGTGCATTCTGTTCATCAAGCTTTCAAAACCATGGTACCCTACTGATCTTGAAGTTGCTTCCAGTAGCAGTGAGTTAACTAAGCAGTATACATACTTCGACTAGCTTCGGACCCTGGAGAAGTTTGAGACACTCAAATTAATCACGAACATAGAGAAATTCAACCTTCACCAAATTTTGGTTGTTGTGATGAAATTAGCACATTGCTTTCTAGCTTTAGTTGTGCTTGCTTTCCATTCCTCTAATGTAGTACTAATTCTCATGTGTTTCACTTTCAAGGAATTATAATTGCATGGTTTTTCTATGATTACTTTTCCTAATTTTCTGTTATATTGGCTTTGTTGCTAATGGTTACAGACCATTTGTTCATATAACATGATTTTGCATGAATTTTTTAAAGCAAGAAATACCATTTAACTTTCTCTATTCCAAAGTTTTTATTTTTTTTAGCCTTTTCTCACACGGTGTATTGCTATGTATCCATCTAGCTTTACCTTGTATGTGGAAGCCTCAAATATAAACTTCTTGCTGTGTTACATCTTCCTCTTTATTTTTTTAGTGTTTCGGTGCAGTTGTTCTTTCGGTACAATTTTTGACACTAGCAAACTGTGTGAAGCTTTTCTACAGCCTCTTGCAGTGGAATCAAACTTTTCATAACGTCCTAGTTGAAGACAGTTACTTGTAGTTACACCTCGCTTCCATGAAATTGTGCTGCTGCCACTTAATCTTGTGTTGCACTATCTTGCTTTCAGGATGCGTGCACATGACAAGAAGCTCTTCCTGCTGACCAACAGTGACTATGCATACACAGCTGTATGTTACCAAATTTTCAAGCTCTTCTAGCTGACAATACGTTGCGAGTGCCGGCAATTGTACACAACCTTCCATGCATATGTTTTACAGAAAATTATGCAGTACCTGTTTGACTTCCCAAGTACAAAGAATGTAAGTATTTAGGTATGCTCTTTAGTAGCCTTATCCTGATGCTTGCCTAAGGGAAAAGTTTGCCCCCAGGATTAAACCTGATGCAAATGCTTTCGCAGCGAACGTGGGAGTCATACTTTGACTACATAGTTGTCGACGCACGAAAGCCCTTGTTTTTTGGTGAGGGCACAATCTTGCGACAAGTAGACACGGTGAGTGTAACGCTATTATGAGAAGTGCACTTCTGTTTTTATTCACTAATCAGGATTTCTTTGATCCAACAGTCTACAGGGGCTCTTCGAATTGGTAGCCACATTGGGCCACTGCAGCTTGGTCAAGTCTACTCCGGAGGTGAGCTCTGTTATACAGGCATTGATTTCATCTGAAGCCTCTGAGGATCGTCTCGGAGACCCTATTCAACAAAGTTTATTGACATTGAGAGCACGCTCATTGTATATGAACCAGGCTTGCCTGTGAAAAATGATGACAGTATAGTTCTCGCAGTGTCTGCCAAGGTTCGGCACACGGCTAGGCATGTGGCCTTCCTGGAAGTTCTGTATACCATAGCATGCCTAATATAAAATGACATGAGAGCCTGAGGAGCCTTGAGCTAGACAATCGTCACTCATTTCAACAACTGGTTCAGTTGCGCAACCAGCGTGAACAGAGGCTGTTTTTGCATCAATATATACATAAAAACATATAGGCACTGCTTGCTATTGGGGTATGCATCTCATTCAAATATTTCAGTGCTGTGGCTAGAATATCAAGCAGACATGTGTCCAGCAATGGCAAACTGTGGTAGCGACGATGGCTAACGTGTGCTGGAAAACGTACCCTTGTTTGTAGGAGGAGCGCTCGTGTGCATTGCCTTTCTAGCTTACAACTTTGCAATTGCACCATTCCTCAATGTTTCTTTTTTCTTTTCTTTTCTTTTCTTTTTATTGTTTTTTTGTGTTAGCAGCATGATTAAACAAAAAACTTTTTCAATACGTCATGCAAATTGCATCAATGCTTTTCCCACCTTGATCTACTATATTGTGCTGATGCATTTGCTTTGGACTAAAGTTATTATGTACTGCTTCCTTTTTTTTTTTTTGACAAGCATGCTATTCATTTCTACAGCTTTCCAAAATTTATCGATCCATGGTGCATTTGCTTTACTTCTTATGTCATATTTACCTTGAGTTTTTGCTGGCAGTGTTAAACTTGGTTCAGTCCATAGAGGCCTAGAGGCCTGGTTTTAGAGGTACGCAGTGTGTAGAGCCCCTGACTTTATGCACTCGAAGTTCTGCAAACCTGTGAAATTTTATAGCAGCACTTGAATCAACATAAAGTGCATGTAAGAGCATGTTTATTAAGCACTTCCAGGCTCCAAACATGCCTACGCTAATGTAAAACTGAAGCAAGCTGTTGTGGCAGAGCATGATATGATGCTTATAATGCGTTGTGGGACGCAATGTCACCATAACGACTGAATGACCTTTCTACCTCAACAGAGTTAATATGCGTCAACAGGTATTCAAAGGGCAGTAAAAGAATATGCTGGCATTAACTGTTCCACCTCTTCTAAGAAACCTGCAATTTCACTGTCTACCCCGAGGTATATTTCGACAGTTTGGACCACTGGCTTTACTCAACAATAAAAAGTACAAAAAAACAGACATGTCGCCCCCTATGCGGTTGGCACCGTCAGTACACATATGGAATCTGATGAAAGAATACATCCTAGTTATAGGTGGCGAAACGTCTATATTTTATATTTTTATTGCTGAGTAAATCAACTGATCCAAAACATTGAATATGAATTCTCCTGGCTTCTGGAACATTTTTTCTCCTAGTTATATTTTTCAGAAAGGAGTATGGCTAAGTACCTGCCACTAGGTTTGAGTTTTTTTTGGAAGTCTTCAGGTAATTCGGCAGGCAGGCCGTGTGATTCTACCCCAAGTTCAGGCACGTCTGCAAACTGATTTCTTTTCTGAGAGGCACTTGATTCATAGAGGATTCAAGCAGTTAACACTTCTAAAAGCTTCCAAGTATTGGACTTCTCCAATTATACTAACGCTTTGCTAGCTGCGTTATTCATTCTAGCTTTCATTTCTTTTGCGATCTGCTGGACCTTATGTGCAGCGTTTTCATTGTTCAGTTTTCAAAATTTTCTTGTGCGGCCATGTCCAAACAACCCTGTAGCGCAAACAAAGCATTGTACACTTTATGGCAGGCTGACCCACCACTGCTTTCAGGATTGTTCTCAGCGAACTGCAAATGGTGACGTCCCTATTCTATTATGAAAGCTGATGTCAGAGAAAAGTTATTTTACATGCTGAAGATAGCTGTGTCAAGTCTCCTTTGCATGCTTAGAATGTGTGCAAATGAGTGGGAGAAAGTTTGTCTCCAAAAACAAGGCTTTTCGCTTCTTTTTCTTTTTTTTTTTGCATTTCTGCAAGATAACAATAGCTTCATGGCTTTTTGCAGAATGGAGGAATTGTGGGAAGTTAGAATCTCTGTGCCAGTATGAAATGGAACTTTCTTTTGTGTTCAAGTGATAGTGCGTGTGGAAATGCAGTTTCAGATTTCTTATTTTGGCCAGCAGCGCGGTTTAGGCGAACAGTCCATTTCATAAAACTTCCGATTTCAGTGCGAGAGCAAAGAAAAGTAGTGTTGTTAAAGGTAAATACTGTGCTTCCTTTCCAAATAATGCACCATGTACATTACTAAGATACTTAACTTGGCGAGCAAACCAGGCTTTGGTTGTTTTGCTTAATTGATCAGATGGCCATTGAATGGCAGCGCTTTGCAGTATTGTTGAATTTGACATAAAGGACAAGGCTTTGTAACAGGAACCATTATACAAGAGCGTGGCTAAAGCCTATCTCATAATGCCTCTAAGTGTGCCGAATTAACATGCTTGCTACAAATAGCTGTATGTACAGCATTCTTTGCCTTATCCATATTGCTAATGCTCAGTACCATCCATATCCCCTTCAGGCGCACAAATTATGTCGTGTCTATAAAAGCATCAAATCTTCAAATATAACTTGATGGCACTCCTTATTCTAATGCAATAATGAAAATGCAGTTATATATTGAAATGTTTCTTATATAGGGGAAATTAATCGTAATTTAATCATAATTATATAACAATTTATCCTGAAGTCAGTCATTTTTTATTTTGTCATAAAAGAAATCAGAAGTCAGTTTTTTAACTTGGGTGCAGTTTATGGGCTGTGTTCATTATGAGCCAACGTTTGCTTGTCTTTATGGTCATGCCTTCCGAAAATTCTCTGCAGAAATACACCGTACATTGTAGTGAGATGATGACACACTTGTGTTGTTTGCACCTCCGTGGCCGCTTGGGAACTGAAGTGCCGAAAACAGGTTGCGTACACAATTGTGTTCACAGCCGCTGAAGGGGATATGTTGTTTAGCATCTGGTTATCCTTATATGTGCAGATAGACAGATAGAAACCTTTCTTGAGCTGTAATATGTTTTTGAGTCTTAGTTATTTGTGATGATAGTTCATATGAAAACTGTATGAAAATGTTTATCTGGAATTTTTCCACATCATGAGAGAAAGTTTGGTACCTTCCACAATGGAAGGTACAAATAAGAGCGTATGTCTGCCTTGAGAAATGAAATTGCATTACATGGCAATACTGTCGTGAACATTTTATGCAAAATCAAATGTCGCATGTCCTTTTATAATTTTTCACGCCTATGTACTCATTTGGTACAACCTGCGCAGGTAGCTGTGATGTCTTCACCGAGTTTGTAGGGGCTAAAGGCAAGGATGTCCTTTACATTGGTGACCACATCTATGGAGACATTCTAAAGTCCAAAAAGACACGTGGCTGGCGTACGTTCCTCATGATTCCTGAGCTGGCAAAAGAAATTCATGTCAGCATTTCCCAGTGGACACTGTTTCGAGAAGCTGCAGGAGCTTGACGTTTGCCTGGGTGATATTTACAAGTAAGTGCCATGGAAAGGGGGTTTTGTGTTAAATGGTAATTATGACACAGTCAGCCATAAATAATAATTTTTTTTTTTTCGTGTTTGTAAGGAACTTGGACAGCAGTTCTACAGATGTGCCTGACATTGGCAAGCTACGTCAGTCTATACGAGTAAGTGCTTGTATCAGTTGCTTTTCAGTAGATTGTTACTATGTGTGACCCTATTCCTTATTTAGGAAACCTCTCACGAGTTGGACATGTGCTATGGTATCCTTGGTAGCATGTTCCGCAGTGGTGAGTATAGTTTTTCTTTCTTCTTGCACCTGGTAGTTGTTGGCCCTGTTTTCTCATACTTAACCTCTTTTCAGGTTCTCGGCAGACTTTCTTTGCTAACCAGATCTGCCGCTACGCTGACATCTATGCCTTTACCTTCGTCAACCTTATGTATTACCCATTCAGCTACATGTTCCGGGCTCCTCCAATGCTGGTAAGCTACCTCTTTCAAAGCTATCGCATAATACAAACCAGCTTGTTAAAACTTTGACACTGACAATTTAAACCTTCCACCTATTTATAATTTGTAAGAACTGGCACTGTGCAGCAGGCACATCAGTGCACATTGCATATTTGTGTGCCCACACACTGATATGTGTATGTATGTGAGACTACATTGCATTTTCCCTACAAATGCTTTCCCAACATTTCATAATATTTGAAGTGTAGTGCGGCTGGACGGCGACAGAGGAGATTATGCAGACGTACAGTGGTAACTTTGAGCTCTGCTACAAGTTAACTTTGCTCTCAGTCCACCGCTGTGGTACAGCGGTTTTGATGCTGACCTGAATGATGTGGGATCGATCCCACCCACTGCGGACACATTTTCGATAAGAGGAGAAATTTGTAGAGGTCCATGTACTGTGCATCTTCCATGAACGCTAAAGAACCTCGGATGTTCCAAAATTTGAGTTCACAATTATGGCGTGCCTTGTAATCATATCGTGTCATTTGCATGTAGTCACAACCTGTATGGAACAATATAAGCAAGAACTCTTGAAATTTATCAGATAGTGCCATTGAAGGCACTGGTCGTGCACTCTTCTGTTATGTTTTTAATTTCTTGCACTTACACAATTTTGCTTGTCATTCTGATCTTTCATTCTGTCATTCTGAGCTACATTTCATAAATGCTGGGCAGGCAGCTGTGATGCTACATGCTACAAATGAAACTGCACCAAAGCTGCTCCAAAACATGGCTGCTGATATTCTGAGCAGCCTATTGCTGCCACTCTCAACCTTGGAGGTTATGCACTGGCAGGTAGCCTTTGTGGGTGCAGAACACCACAGCAGCTTTTTTCATGGCCACCGCACTTTTTGTTTTGCAACAATGCACACAGATTAAGACAAACAATCATGCTACACTTTGTACTGCAGTTACCATTATGCATTAAGTTGATTAAGAAGTCTTGTGAGTTGGTTTACCACAGAGCACTCATATAAATTCTAGGAGTGGGTGGTTGCGCCACAGGCATAGTTTCCTACTAAAATACTAGAGGGAAAACTGGCGCTAGTGTATATGGGAGTTTCAAACAAGGCGGTTGAGCCTGCATGGGAATGATGGGTATGACATGGATTTGCCTAGTCCTTCGTTCTTCTGGCTTCATATCGCTTTGCGACTTCAAAAAAATAGGTCGTTTACGACAAAATATTGCACTAAAATGGAAGATTTTGGAATAACTGTGTGCGCGCAAGTACTAGTTGCTTTTTCGCGATTAGGAAAGTACGGAACACTCAGAAATTTAGCAATATTGTGCGATATGGCCATATTGGCCCCCTCTGCTTGTGCCCAGATTTAGCAGCGTCCATACAGGTTTAAGTTCCAGATGTAGTTGTGTTCGAACTTAGAATAAGTTTTTGCTCTTGTAAGTGATGTGCTGACACTTTCAAGTATGTAAAAGGTAGATGTGTCTTCTAAATATAACAAACAGGCTTTCGCTCGCGTCTTTTAGTGCAGGGCAAGTGCTCCACTGTATTTTTACAAACTATATGCATTGGTCAAGCCGCTGCGCGAGGCCATAGCAGGAGCGCAGCATCGCCCATCGCTTGGTGGTTGGTTTTGTGAAAAAAAAAAACGTGATGTTAAATAAACAGCCACGCCGTTAAACTCCATCGGAAACTGCGCCTGAGCTTTCATCTGAGCTGACTTTTTGAGCGTCGTCCGCAGGCGCGCCTGCCTATCGTCCACTGGGCGTCTACAACGCACGATAACTGTGCGCCTGCTTGGCGCGTTCGGTCGGCGTTAAATTAATTAGACAGCGGAATTGAAATGCCGTAGTACAAGATATACGAACAGCCTTCTGAGAAGGAATGTATGTCAGCTGTGAAAGCGACCCTACGGTTACAGATTCTATCGCATCTGATACAAAAGAAAAGAAAAAAACAGCAAAACCACATTGATAAGGCTCGCGAGACGCAGCGCAAATATTTATAAAGTTGGGTAAAATACCGCTGCAAATAATGTGTCCATCAACCATCAACAATCCATCAACAAATGCAACAACAAAACACTGCATATCAACATTGCAACATTACTGCCTTCGTCGCGTAATGAAAAAGTGTAGTAACGTCACTCGCGTCACTGAAGTTAAAAAACAGGAATAAACAAATCCAGCAAAACGTTTGAAGCCGCAGGCACGAAGGCTAGACAAATTCATGTCATACCCATCATTCACATGGCAGCTTCACGATCGCAGCGCCAGTTTTCCCTCTAGTATTTTAGTAGGAAACTCTAAGGCCACAGGTAGGTGCGAAAGCCTCTGAAAAATTATTCGGCCACTCAAATCCAAAACAAGCTTGTTGCAGGAGCAGTGCACTCCACACTTAATTTTGGGGTAAAAACATCTAATTAGTCATTTTCTTTAGCATGTCACTGATAGCGTCTTTTGACATTGAGGTGTCTCAAAACAAGCAACACTATCTCATTTTTTGCCTGTAGAGCTCGCTTGCAACGTACTAGCCTTGCCAGTGATGTGCCTTCCCTTTTTTCAAAAGATTGCTTGCGAGAGAACCACAAATATCTTTCTTTTTATACTGTCATGGCTCGATATGATGGAGGCAATTACAAAACACCATGCATACAGTATTTGAACCATTGGACAGCTGGGGCCCGCCGTAGCTTCAATTTACAGTTAAACCTGGATAAAACGAAATAGACAAATGACCGAACATTTTCGTTATAAAGAGGTTTTCGTTATATCCAGTTTCGGTATGAAAAGTCGAAAAAAAGACATTGCAAATGAAGCAAAGGGGCAAATGTAGGTATACTTAGCCCAGGACACATTTATTTCGCGGCAAAAACGTGGAAGGAGCAGCTTGAATTGTTCTCCGAAGATCTGTCGCCACCGCCGTGATATTGGACATTTTCCAAACGAGCGCCTCATCCGACATCTTTTCGGTAGGGATGGCACAGTAGCCCGTAAAAGAATATATAAAAAAAATTCAACACTCCACATAATCAATGACTGCTCTGTTCGCGTGTATTGAAAGCCAAGATCCTGCGTGACAGGCGGGCCGTGTCTCTGTTGAGGCAGTCATCCTTGCAGTGACACACCCAAGCAACTGAATGCGTGGATACGGGAGTACAATCGAATGTGTGTGTACCGTGTAAACAAAGAAACAAAAAACGCCAACACGAACTGCATGATGGCAAAACTGCAAAAAGGCCATTCATGCAACCCGCCGGGAAAACAATACGAGGTTTGGAGGGAGGACGGAACTACGCAGCTGCGGTGGCATGGATCGCATCGCTGGGTCGAGTGACGCAGGGGAGTTGAGAAAGTCCTCCCACCTCATGTTTACCCTCCAGAACCGCAGTTGCCGCGACGGCTGCGTGCGAAGCATGGGTGGGGCAGCCGCGGGAGTGGATCCGGCTGCTGCTCACGCTAAAATTCAATATTTGGGGCAAAATTACTTGATTGTCGGTAGGGAGAATTCGTTATACCAAGGATGTCTCCCACTGCCAGTTCATTATACAGAGGTTACAAATACATGTTCTTCTATGGAGTTACGGCGGGGAATTCAAAAGCTTCGTAATATCGAGGAATTCATTATATCGAGGTTCGTTATAACCAGGTTTAACTGTGTTTCCCCAGTGTCCTTTGTGGCATCAGTGCAAGTCGGCAGTGGTGCGGCAGCAGCGCAACTTATTGAAGTCATGGATAAATATCTTGCCTTATGGTGTGGTTAATTAGACATGATGCTCAATGAAGATAAGGATGCAGAATGCTTTTTTTTTTGATGGCAAGGTACTTTGTGGTGCAATTTTATATTCTCTTCCCTGATGACTTCAACACTTCTTTGCTGTCTGAAAACCACATTTATAAGCCTTGCAAGCGTAAGCGTGGAAGTTTTTAAAATCGGCTTGCTTCGTGTTTTTCTGTGGTTTTGTTTTGATGTCTTCTTGTTTGCTGTTTGTAAAGAGGCATACTGGTTCATTCCTGCCCTCATTTCAGCACCCCTCTTATGCCCAAGCAGCATTTATCCATTGTAGTTAGTATATAACATGTTTTACATCTGCTTCAGAAGCAGTTAATGACTTTTATCCTGTTTTCTTGTCTTTGCGACCTGCTACAAAACTGAGGGCAGCTGCTACAAATCATTTTCTTGCTACAAAATCTGCTACAAAATGCTTCTGGCCATTCCTTCTATTGAGCATTGTTTTCAACAACTGGGACACAGCTGCACTTCTGGCAATGGATACCTAGGTGGCCCGAAACAGATTTTTGAGATTATGCTGATGCTTCTTGTGCCTCTACTTAATTCATTGGCCTCTTTGGACAGTATGCACTCATTCACATGACCATGGTACTGAATAGACATTGGTCAGTGGCACTCAGCTGCTGATTGAGGGGTTGCAGGGTCAAATTCCAGCTGTGGTGGCTACAGTTTGATGAGGTGAAATATTGAAACCCATGCACTGTGCGATGTCAGTGCATGTTAAAGAACCCCAGGTTGTCAAAATTTCTTGAGCCTTCCACTACAGCATCCCTCATAATCGTGTCATGGTTTTGGGACATAAAAACCCAGTAATCAATCAAGGTATGTATTGAATACACAGTGTTCCATATGCAGTTCACGAATTACTTGCGGTACCTTGAATCGATGAACAGATCGCTAAAAACGATGTCGAACAGGGAATGTCACTGGAGCCAACGTTTCAACAAGTGGACTTGTCTTCATCGGCGGCGATATTTCCTGTTTGACATTGTTTTTAGCTATCTGTTCATCGATTCAAGCCTCTACCTTCCCCTCAGCTTCTCTTCTAGTTTGCGGTACCTTGTGGCACAAGTGGCAGTCTTTCTCAGGCTTGTGGACCTTCTTGTCATAATAGAGCATAGCTTGAGAAAAATGCATCAGTTCCAGTATGTATAAGAAAATTTCACATATGTGCTCACTAAAATAGAATTGCCAGCATTGCAATGTAACCCTTCAATTCCATAGAAGTGGCTGAAAGGAAGCAACGAAAAGAGGCACAAATCTGCACGTGTAGGGGCTTCTCTTGAAGTGAAAGAGGCGCATAGCAAGACACATTTCAAAGAAAGACTGGAAGATGGATGAATGGAAATTGTTGGGTAAAAGGCACAATTATTTGTATCTCAATGGCATGGACACCGATTGGTGGAAATGATAGTTAACAAGTACAGTTTATAGTTAAAAGTTTAAGTACAATAAGAGTCATCCGAAAATGCGAGAAGTGAGAGGCAAGGGACAGAAACAAAAGAAGGCCATGCAAATTTTGATTTGAGAGGAAGGAAATTGAAGGCAAGTCTAAGAAAACACAGAGCAGTGCTTAGCTACTGAGGCTTGGGCAGACTGCATGAGAACAAATACAGTATCGGAATGAATATTTGTAACAGGCTGATGCATGTCTGCTGTAGCAAAGTTTTAAAAATGTATTAGTGCATTATAATGGAATGTTACAGTATTGACCTAGCAAGACATATATGAAAACTCCAGCTAACATAAACATTAAGGTTCAAAATGGACAGAAGCATAAGTTGTTAGCGTTCAAGGTAGCAAGGGGCATTTAGTGTAGTGGAACAAGAGTTTGTTGCAAGTATAGGTAACTATGTATATTAATGTAGCTGTTTTCATGAAGAAAGAAAACATCAAGGAGAGAGGGGTTTTTTTTTGTCACGGGAATTTGTCAATCCTTTATAACGTTGAATTCAATTCTTTGGTTAACTTATAAGCCTTGCAAGCGTAAGCGTGGAAGCTTTAAAATCTGCTTGCTTCGTGTTTTTCGTGGTTTGTTTGATGTCTTCTGTTTGCTGTTGTAAAGAGGCATACTGGTTCATTCCTTCCCTCATTTCAGCACCCCTCTTATGCCCAAGCAGCATTTATCCATTGTAGTTAGTATATAACATGTTTTACATCTGCTTCGGAAGCAGTTAATGGCTTTTATCCTGTTTTCTTGTCTTTGCGACCTGCTACAAAACTGAGGGCAGCTGCTACAAATCTTCATTTTCTTGCTACAAAATCTGCTACAATATGCTTCTGGCCATTCCTTCTACTGAGCATTGTTTTCAACAATTGGGACACAGCTGCACTTCTGGCAATGGATACCTAGGTGGCCCGAAACAGATTTTTGAGATTATGCTGATGCTTCTTGTGCTTCTACTTAATTCATTGGCCTCTTTGGACAGTATACACTCATTCACATGACCATGGTACTGAATAGACATTGGTCAGTGGCACTCAGCTGCTGATTGAGGGGTTGCAGGGTCAAATTCCAGCTGTGGTGGCTACAGTTTGATGAGGTGAAATATTGAAACCCATGCACTGTGTGATGTCAGTGCATGTTAAAGAACCCCAGGTTGTCAAAATTTCTTGAGCCTTCCACTACAGCATCCCTCATAATCGTGTCATGGTTTTGGGACATAAAAACCCAGAAATCAATCAAGGTATGTATTGAATACACAGTGTTCCATATGCAGTTCACGAATTACTTGCGGTACCTTGAATCGATGAACAGATCGCTAAAAACGATGTCGAACAGGGAATGTCACTGGAGCCAACGTTTCAACAAGTGGACTTGTCTTCATCGGTGGCGATATTTCCTGTTTTACATTGTTTTTAGCTATCTGTTCATCGATTCAAGCCTCTACTTTCCCCTCAGCTTCTCTTCTAGTTTGCGGTACCTTGTGGCACAAGTGGCAGTCTTTCTCAGGCTTGTGGACCTTCTTGTCATAATAGAGCATAGCTTGAGAAAAATGCATCAGTTCCAGTATGTATAAGAAAATTTCACATATGTGCTCACTAAAATATAATTCCCAGCATTGCAATGTAACCCTTCAATTCCATAGAAGTGGCTGAAAGGAAGCAATGGAAAGAGGCACAAATCTGCACGTGTAGGGGCTTCTCTTGAAGTGAAAGAGGCGCATAGCAAGACACATTTCAAAGAAAGACTGGAAGATGGATGAATGGAAATTGTTGGGTAAAAGGCACAATTATTTGTATCTCAATGGCATGGACACCGATTGGTGGAAATGATAGTTAACAAGTACAGTTTAGTTAAAAGTTTAAGTACAATAAGAGTCATCCGAAAATGAGAGAAGTGAGAGGCAAGGGACAGAAGCAAAAGAAGGCCATGCAAATTTTGATTTGAGAGGAAGGAAATTGAAGGCAAGTCTAAGAAAACACAGAGCAGTGCTTAGCTACTGAGGCTTGGGCAGACTGCATGAGAACAAATACAGTATCGGAATGAATATTTGTAACAGGCTGATGCATGTCTGCTGTAGCAAAGTTTTAAAAATGTATTAGTGCATTATAATGGAATGTTACAGTATTGACCTAGCAAGACATATATGAAAACTCCAGCTAACATAAACATTAAGGTTCAAAATGGACAGAAGCATAAGTTGTTAGCGTTCAAGGTAGCAAGGGGCATTTAGTGTAGTGGAACAAGAGTTTGTTGCAAGTATAGGTAACTATGTATATTAATGTAGCTGTTTTCATGAAGAAAGAAAACATCAAGGAGAGAGGGGTAGGTGGCTGTTACTACATGTCAGAGGGGATAAAAGATCATCAGAAGCAGCCTAAATAGAGCCATCCTGCGTCCAAAAGTTCTTGAAGCAGGAAATTCATGAAATATCAAACTTTCTTTATGGCCTGATTTTCCAGTTCAATAGTTAAGGGAATCTCTGTATAACTAGCATGCACTAGTTTGCATATGCACTGTGCAGTTTGCTTTAAACAGCTGTAATGTGCCCTCCTTGATTGTGGGCCTCATGCGGTTAACAAGGACAGTTTTTATAAGAGAAAGGCAGGCATTGTATGTATTCTTTCTACCTGCTGTTTTTGTGGCCCTTATCTCTGTGACACTTGCTTAAGCAAGGTGTCGCTTAACTAGGCCCCGATTTATTTGAAAGCATAATTTGCACATTTTTGTTCGCCATCCTGCACGTGCGCAGAAAGTCTTGTAGCTAACCCATTAAAATAAATTTTTATGACTAAAACAACTAGTGCTAAGTGCCATGCACTTAGCTCTATTTGGTGTTTTAGTGTTCACTTACTCTTTATTGTCCTTTACTCCTGGGGAGAGCTAGAACTCTTCGGGAGGCCTGGCTGGGTGGTTCATCACATGAGGATGGGGGAGGGGGAGTGCCACATTTGATCTTCATTACCTTGGACATGCAGCAGTGCATAATCATGTATCGCCTTTTCAGCACTACTGCCAGTTTCAGCTGGAGTTGTCACATGATATCAATGAGGTAGGAGGAGATGATCCAAAATGCCAAACGCTGGACATGCCAGACCTTGGTGCTGGTGTTTTTGCTCGCACTCGGACACCCGGTGTCTCTCAACACCAGAACACCAAAGATGAAACATGCAAGGTATCTCGTTTTTAAATGCCACGGTGGTCTGACAAGTCCAGCCCTTGGCATTCTGACTTGTCTCCTCACTCCTTTCTCTACATCGACACTGAGTGATGCCATGCACCATGTTGCTGGTAGAAATTCTCTATGTAAGCCAGCATTTACAGTGTCTACTGATGCATCCATAAGGTTTACAATGGCACACTGAATGGCAGGGTTGCACTGAATGATCATGAACTTGTGCAACCACTTGCAATTGTTTTTGCCAAAACTTCATGGCCTTTCTCTTTCTTCTCTGGCAAGCCTTTTGCATGAAAGCTTGGAAATTGGTGATGAAAATAGCACGCACTAATTTGCCCGCTATTCTGTTATAGACGTTTTAACTGTAGCAAGTTCACAGAGGAGCCTTATTGGGCCTGTATTAATGTAAAGAAAAAAAAACTTGGGCAATGCGCAGTACAGGCCAGGTGTTCCAAATGAAGTTTGACCCACTGTGTTCTGGTGCTGCTGAGCCAAAGGTCATACATTCGATACCAACTGCAGCCACTGCCTTTCGATGGCACCGAAGCTAAAAGTTAATGTGAAGTGTGCTGCCAGAGCATTGTGTCATCTCAATTATGCCTTGGTTTTGGCTTGTAAAGACAGAGGATTTGATTTTTCCAAGCTTGGTTATGTCTCAAATATTGCGTAACGGCCTTGCAGGCATTTCTTAATCTATAATTGCAGGCTGGACACTTTTCTGCAATAAGTAGTTGGCTTTATCGAAATCAAATGAAGTGGAAGTTCTGGCAGGATTTTTTTTCTTTTGCATTTTCGCAAGTATAGCTACCTTAGTTAGGAATGAAATTTGCATAGGTTATCTTGAGTAGTTGCTAAGCATGACTGCAAGTAATTTGGTGATTATCTTTTGTATTTTTTAAAAGCCTTTAATTTTCTTTTGTTCAGGTTATATAAAACTTAGTTTTACTCTTCATGTGCAAAATGTGTGAAATTACTGTGAAATGTGTGAAATTACTGCGAACTAATTTTTCAAGTCTTCCGTGCACATAAATTTTGCAGTATCAGTGGTGTGGCATCAGCCTTTATTGACCATCATATTTGGTTGTGCTGTTTGCAGATGCCACATGAGTCCACAGTGAACCATGAGCAGGACCCAGGCCACCAAATGAATGGTGACAGCGCGATGGATGGTGAGATGTATTGCAAGCCCAGCCCCGCTGACCAGCCTGTACGGAAGTTCTCAAAGGGTGAACAGGTGAGCCTTCATGCCTTGGTTTTTTTATACATTTTGCTGCAAGCACTTGTGAAAGTGAAATCTCGCTCCCGTCTTTTCCATCTGTTTTGTTCTCTTTTTTCTTTCTGGTCAGAACCGTCAGGCAGCACATGATGTGCTGGGGGCAAGCACTTCTGTTCAAACTGTGGCCAGTAAAATAAACTGATGTCTTCTCCCAAAGCTCACATGAAAAAAAAAATTGTATGCAGGTGCCCCTGCGCTTCCCGGAGACTCCAAGCCAGATAACCCACCACCATGACACTGATGATGATGATGAAGATGCAGAGCGGGTGCCAGAATCGCAACGCCAGTAGGCAGCTGCATGGTGCATCCTTGCTCCCCCTTTATTAGCTCTGCGCATATTTGTGCAAATGTTCTGCAAGGCAGCTATCCAATCAGTGGCCTTAAGAAGTAATGCTGACTTGGGCTGGGCTGGTCTTGGAGGCTGCACTGTTTTGTCCAGCCACGTGCATCAGGAGAGTGCGTTGGTCCTGGGTTGCATCGTGGCAAGCTTGTGTTCTTTTGAACAGGAGATATGTACATTGTGTAAATTTTTTTATATATATGTACTAGCGCAATCCAGTTGGCTCACTCGCTGTCTGCTCGTCTCTGCAGTATGCAACCGTTTCTCCCTGGAATTGTAGCTCCTTGCTCATCCTGAATTTCTTCTCTCTTGTATTGACTGTAATTCTTAACTGTTTATCTGCCTTGTACTGGCCAGTTTTTAGGTAATAAAATATTTTCCAAGAACTGTGGTCTAAAGTGGTGTAAATGACTACTTGCACTGCCTTTGAGTTAGGTCACATATAGTACTTTTGAAAAGGGTGCATTTCCCATGCTGCTTTTTTTTTCCCTGTTTGTACATAAGCGCTACTTCAACGAAATTGAACCTCGGTATAGAGTCGGAAAAATTGCCAATTTTTCGTATCGAAGCCTTGTTAAATAGAAATTCGTTTTTTTTATGTATTGTTGTTGCAGTATCTTTTCTTTTTTTTTCACGCGGAAATCCCGCGAGAATATTAAGATCGCGATTACGAAACAACCAATTTCTGTAACTTTTGAACAAAAATTTTGAATTGGAGACTCGGCGACCAGGGCTTGGTAACGCTCCGCCGTAGTTTTCGTCATAGCACTGGAACATCGCGCGTTCAGCCAGAAGAAACGCAACTGCGCCCAATGCACTGAGTGATATGCAAAGCTGCAGAGCTCATATACCACTGCTGCTTCCTCGGAAGAAGTTTTCTTCCATGTCATCACAACCTCGGGTGTTTCCGGTATTACCAAACCGCGAACTTGAATACCAAACCGCGAACAGAATAGAACTAGCGGAGCTTTCGAAGTTAATAAGCGTAAGACAGCCGACATACGAAAGTATAATATGGAGCGGATTGAGCATGCTCTAAAGAACGGAAGGAGCCTGAAAGCGGCGAAGAGATGTCTAGGCATAGGTAGAAATCAGATGTATGCATTACGAGACAGGCAAGGCAATGTGATCACGAATAGGGATGAGATAGTGACAATCGCCGAGGAGTTTTGCAGAGATCTCTACAGTAGTAGTGATAATCAGAATAGTGAACGGGGGAGCAGTTTAGAAGAGGCTGACATTCCACCAGTATGGACAGAGGAAGTAATGAAAGCTTTGAAAGAGATGCAAGCTGGAAAGGCACCCGGTGAGGATCAGATAACAGCAGAACTGCTAAAGGATGGTGGGCAGATTATACTGGAAAAACTGGCAAGCCTCTATACGCAATGCCTAATGACTGCGAGCATACCTGAACCTTGGAAGAATGCTAACATCATCCTAATCCATAAGAAAGGCGACACAAAGGACTTGAAAAATTACAGGCCGATTAGCTTGCTGTCAGTCGTTTACAAGGTATTTACCAAGGTAATCACTAACAATTTGTGCCACCTTAGATTTCAGTCAACCTAAGGAACAAGCAGGGTTTCGTAAAGGCTACTCAACAGTAGACCATATTCACACTATCAATCAGTTAATGATAGAGAAATGCGTGGAGTATAATAAACCCCTATATATAGCCTTCATAGATTACGAGAAGGCATTTGACTCGGTCGATACCTCGGCAGTCATGCAGGCATTGCGGAATCAGGGCGTAGACGAGCACTACGTAAGACTACTGGAAGACATCTACAACGGCTCCACAGCCACCAGTCTTCCATAAGGAGAGCAGCAAGATACCTATAAGGAAGGGCGTAAGACAAGGTGACACAATCTCTCCAATGTTATTCACAGCATGTTTACAAGAAGTATTTAGAACGCTGGATTGGGAACAGGTGGGTGTAAGGGTTAATGGGGAATACCTCAGTAACCTCCGATTTGCTGATGACATTGCCTTGCTAAGTAACTCGGGAGATGAATTACAAAGCATGATTACTGACCTTAACAGGCAAAGTAGAACAGCGGGCCTGAAAATTATTATGCAGAAAACTAATGTTCAATAGCCTTGGGCGAGCACAGCGATTTGAGATAGCTGGCGAGGCATTGGAAGTAGTAAATGAATGTCTGCTTAGGCCAGGTAGTGACCCCTGGTCTGAATCGTGAGGCTGAGGTAATTAGGAGGAATATAATGGGATGGAGTGCTTTCGGCAAGCATTGTCAGATAATGAATGGTATCTTACCATTGTCTCTGAAGAGGAAAGTGTATAACAGCTGCATCTTGCCGGCACTCGCCTACGGGGCAGAAACTTGGAGGTTAACTAAGAGGGTTCAGCTTAAATTGAGGACGACGCAGCGAGCTATGGAATGGAAAATGGTAGGTGTAACCTTAAGGGACAAGAAGAGAGCGGTGTGGGTTAGGGAACAAACGCGTGTTAGGGACATACTAATAGAAATTAAGAAGAAGGAATGGGCCTGGGCAGGCCATGTAATGCGAAGACAAGACAACCGTTGGTCATTAAGGGTAACTGAGTGAATTCCTAGAGAAGGCAAGTGTAGCAGGGGGCGGCAGAAAGTTAGGTGGGCAGATGAGATCAGGAAGTTTGCGGGGATAAATTGGGCCCAGTTAGCACAGGACAGGGATAATTGGAGATCCATGGGAGAGGCCTTTGCCCTGCAGTGGGCGTCAACGTTACTAGAATAAAACTCAGTTTAAAAGCTCCGCCGGAGAGGCGGTCCGCGTGGCGGTCGCGAGAACTAGTGGCGCTGTAGTCACATCTTGCGCTTGCCGTTGGCTCTCGCCACCGGCGCTTGTTGTAACGGCGCAGTCGACGTGCACGTGCGTTGCAGCAACTGGTACAGTAACGCACCCAGGATCTCTGCCAGGGGTTAGATTTTTCACAAAGGGCCAGGCACGCGATTACACAGTTGTTGCGTGTGAAAAAAAAGTAAATAAAATGCCAAATAATAGTAACATCAATGACGATGATTATTTTTATTATTTTTTTCGGCGTTTTGCACAGAAATTAGCGCCACATTCTTCTAGGACATAGGAGCAGTTATAAGGGGGGGAGGGGGTTAGGCCGGCTTTAGGGGGGTTACAACCCCGAACCCCCCCTCCCCCCGTCGGTGCGCCACTGAACTGGTACGCTTTGTTCACTCGTAATGTCTGGAACTTTTTTTTTTTTTTGCCAATGCGAAGTGCCTTGGATGAAGACACATGCGTCGTGTACGACGCCTAGCGAGGAGCCACGGGATCATTTACGCGCATTATGCCAACTTGCTTTGCGCCGGGGTGCAAGATCGGGGTGCATCGTTGCAGACACCGCAACGATGACCCCGGTTCACGCCCCTTCGGACCACCAAAAGGCCCTACGGAATTCAGGAGGTGGGAGCAAGCTTAACATCGCAAAGTTGAAAGCCCACTCCGAAATGCAAACTCTGTGACCTTCTTTTTGAGCACGGCAATATTATAGAGCGCTACTTTCACGGTTTTGCTGGGCAATAAGTTTTGATCCCTCGGAGAAAATGGGAGCTAGCGCTTGGTACGCTTGTTCGCAGCACTTCCACCCCATATATATATAAGCCAAAATGTTCAGGGTCAAGGCGCAAATACCAGAAAAAACGCATGGCGTCCCGCGAAAGCCCTGTGCCCAGCTCGTCGACGGAGGAGCCGTCAGAAGTAGAACAGTAAGACGAACGACAAGCGATTACCAACACTTCGGACACTGAATTGCCCTCGCATCACATTCACATTCGATCACTTGTCAACTGTCGCGCTACGTTCAAAGCAATGGCTTTTTGAGTGTTTTTACGACGAGGTAACGAACAGTAGGTGCGGAATATTTTACACTCGCCGGCTTGTGAACGGGTTGTGCAAAAAGCAGCTGTAGTTGATGAGCAGCTGGACTGCACCGGGAACAGCTACATAAAGCGAACAGCTTTCGTACAGTCTAAGCTGTGCTGCGGGAATGGAACATCTACTCTGCGAAGTTGACGGATAGCAACAGAGTACGCACAAAAATCTGCTTGCTTTTCACGTTACGCCAGATCTGTCCGAATTGTTTGAGACACCGTAGAAAGGAGCTACTGCAGACACCAGCGAAGGCAACCGTTAAGAATTTTAAGATGAAGAATCTCAGAAGAACGTTTCTTAGGGCCACAGCAGCTCGCGAGAAGCAGGAGAAACAAATCATGGAACTGAAAGGAGTGATAGAAACGACCTCGGAGGAGAGTGCCTGAACAAGCAGCTGGACTGCCTCCGTACCGCTCGAAAAGGTGGCGGTTGTAAATGCATTTCGCAAAATCAAAGCAAAAGCACCGTGTGGAATGCGTACAATGCAGAATGGTTGCTTAACTGCATGCTTGTACGAATCGCCAGCCCACGGGCCTAAAGGCTGCTGATAGACCTGAATATGCTACCACTGCCAACCACAAACCGGCTGGCACAAATACTGGAGGCCATTTAATATAAATATGGATTTGAAGCCGTCTGTCTGGAATACATAAAATGTCAAATGAGCAAGCAGCTTGGGACGCTTCTTATCGATGAAATGAAGCTTAGGCATTCTTACGAGTTCAACAAGCCTACCTACAAAATAGACGGCTTTGTTGATTACGGTGGGATCGCGAAGGAGGGCACAGCTGCCAGCTAGCCGACCATGCGTTGGTGGTTATATTCGTGCCATGTTTGAAGGATGAGTACAGTCTATAGCAAGTTTTGTCACAAAGGTCGCCGCACCTGGCCGTGTGTTGGCCGAGCTTGTGCTCGAAGCCGTTTTGCAGCTGCACGAGTACGGTGCGGCCGTTATTGCCGCGGTAAGCGACGGTGCCGGGAATAACAAGTTCAGGTGGTAGCAGTTTGGCGTTAATGGTGCCATTTCAGAGACCAGGCATAAAAATTCAACACCCGTGCAATCCAATGAGCAATGCATGCGGGTCGATGCATACAGACGACCTTATGCATACCCACTTAAGTAGTGCACAAATGGGATGTGGGAACGTCGACTGGACGGACGATAAATGTTTAACTTTCGCAATAGCACTACTAGAAAGCCGCCGTGCGAAATGCGCGGTGGACCGCCGCTGGGCTCCGTCGTAGCAGACGACGCGCCGAGAGTAGCGGAAGACGCGACTGCAGCGCCGCAAGTTCACGCGACCGCCGTTTGGACCACCCTCCTCCGCTGGCGGAGATACGGAGCTGCGAAACTGAGTTTGTTCTAGTAACGTTGGTGGGCGTAGACAGGCTGATGATGATGATGATGAACTTGAATGCCCAACATCTATGAATGTGCAGCATCAAAAAACCGTAGGCTGCCCAAGAAGAGAGAGAGAAAAACAGCCATTCCACTGTGAAGGTGGCCGGTCAGTACAGCTGTGGTGTGGCATGGCAGTATGGCTCCAGTTTCACACCATCGCATAAAAGAAGCACCGCACGACTTTCTTCAGCGGGTAAAGCATAGCATGCCTATGTAAGTACGGTATAGCAAGGAGGTGGAAAATTGATGTGAATGCGAGGATGAGGAAGGCCATAAGCTACGTCGTGACCAAACCTGGTGCCCCTATTGGCCTTTAGATCGACATGTAGATTGCAGAACTGTCGCCGTATGAGTGTGGATAGGCGTTCGCCGGCGCGCATTGAAATGTATACAGCGGCGCTCTGCTGTGAGCGGTTTGAGGCATTTGTTAGCTAAATAATAGCATTAATTGCAGTCGAACAGTAACACATGTATCCTTCAATCTCACGTCAGTGCAGGAAGCACGCAAAACTTTCTTATTGTGCGTGAAGGAAGCGTGATATGCCATTCAACGGGGCACGTACTGACATCACACGGCCTCACAGTTCGACTTCCTCGGCGGTTCTCTCCGTCTTTTTAGGGGCGAAGCTCCTTAGGGTGTGGGTTGTTCCCTCCTCTGTATTAGTATGTATGTAGTAGTATGTATGTAGCCACCTCGCGCCGCCGGGAGGCTCGCGCTCGCCCTCGGCGCGTGCCTCCCGGCGCGCGAGTTCTCTCACTCTTCTATCTGCTGTCTTGTGTGAGAGAGAGAGACAGACAGAGCGAAAGGCGCGCGCGTTGACTATGGAAACGCTGATGAACGCGCTACCAGCTTGCAAAGAAGGAGAACGCGCCCTCACCCGCGAGAGACAACGTTGACGCAGGCAGCATCTTCTAGCAAGTTTCTTGATTGAAAAATACCGACTGCTCGCGCTGGAGAAGCGTTCACCGGCCACCCATATATATATATATATATATATATATATATATATATATATATATATATATATATATATATATATATATATATATATTGTCACGGCACTTGTGGAAAGCAAGGTGTAGAAAGAAGAAGAGGAAGAAGAAGAGTTCATTCCCTGGCCTCGCTCCATCCTGTTGTTCGGCTCGCAGCCTCCGGAATAAACGTCACCTCTTAAACGACTTCGGCCTCGTAACATCTTGGTATATATATATATATATATATATATATATATATATATATATATATATATATATATATATATGCACTGGATCTTGCAATGAAGTGCCGGTGGGAGATTTCACTTGTGCGTAGTTGAACCATAAGGATTCGTAGCGTGCGCGTTAACTAAATTAATCCGGAACTCGGCACGATCTACGATGAACTTCCTGAGCTTCGCCCACTCATCATCATTCACACCGTGGATATGCGTGGATTTTAAAGACGATAGTCTTTTTGGGATACTTCAACGCAGAAATTTTGGTCACAAAGGGAAGTTTATTTGACACAAAACTCTTGACACAAAGCAGTTACATGGCATCCGCGAATACAAAAGCGCCGGGAGTCTCGCGTCACTAGGAAAAATAAGAAGAAAAGACCGTTATACAATTTCTAACAGCCGCTTGGCTGAACTATGGGGCGCAGACACGCGCACACAAAATTTTAAAACGTGTATTCACGCGGGGCTACGTGTACAAGAGTGAGCGGCTGGTTCATGTGCCGCTTAAACACAGAAGAGGCGTACACATATGTAGGGGAGTAGTCCAAGACTTTATACAGTGGAAAACCCCTGTTTCCATGAGTACAAAAAGACACAGGAAAAAAAAAACGCGCAGATCGTGTAGTTATTTCACGGACAATGCCGATTACAAATAATACATCACAGATTCATTTTAATGCAGGATAACGCGGGGGGGGGGGGGGGGGGGTTAGTAAGGCACAATGGGGGGTGAAATGCGCCCATTCTTAACTAGGAAAAACCTTGTGTGCCAGCGGCGGAGAAACATTTCCTCCCCGGAGGCCTCGAGTTCCCTAGTTAGAAAACCCCAGAGCAACCGTCATGATCCGGGAAACCGCGGGGTAGGCAGCGCTTACTGAAGTGTTTCTCGCCACCGCCAGGCACCGCCGTTTCCAGATTACGAACAGTGTGCAGGCAACCACCAGCCTGGCGAAAGCACCTCTGTTCCGTCCAAGAGCTAGGGGGGGGGGGGGGGGCTTATACCGAAGTCTTTGGCTACTAAGCGCCACACGGGTTTCGCTGCGGCGCACTCTTGAAGCGCGTGCGCCGTCGTTTCTACCGCGCGGCAATTCGGGCAGCGAGTCGAGGGAACTATGCCGAACCGGTGCAACCTTTTCCGAGTTGGGAGAACCTTCCAATTCTTTTTCCACATGAAGTCGTGAACCTCCCTTGGGAGGCCGCGACTCAGCTTCGCTTTTGACCGCTTGCTTTTTCCCGCATTCCTCCGGCGAGAGCTGGCTGCGCGTTAAGGCCAAACCTCATACGCGCGAAAATGCACGCGAAAGCGACGGGCGACGCGATGAGCGACGAAACGGGCCGTTCGCGCGACGAGTCGCGTAGTCAAAATCGCGCGAACACTCGGTTTTGGAAATCTAGAATCGGTCGCCCGTCGCCCGGAAGTGCCATGCTGATCTAGCCAATAGGAGAAACCCGGGACAGAATGTATATCAATGACGCACTGCCGGTTGCCGCCATGTGCTTGATATTCATGCACTTACGAAGGAAAAACATTATTACAAGGCTATAAAAAACATTTTGTGTACTTTGCGTAGTAAAACATGCTACTCTACTTTTCAAGCCGTGGTCAACGCACCAGTTTCGCTACAAAATCGACGTCTTCATGCCAGCAACACTGGATATCGCTCGCCGAAGTTTTCGCGTGAAGGAAGTTTGGTTATGCAAACTACAGCTCGCGCGACGGTAGCCTGCTTCGCGTCGCCCGTCGCTGTCGCGTGCATTTTCGCGCATATGTGGTTTGGCCTTTAGAGTTTCCGCGATGCGCGCAGGTGGGTCTCTGTCGATGTCGCAGGAGGAGGCGTCCTTATCCAGCATGCGCTTGGTGTTCGCCGTCATCTTGTAAAACGCGGAAGGGAATTCTGCCACCGGGCCAGTGTGCCTGTCCGCATCGAGGTGCTTGGTGTTCGTGCTACACCAGTACAGTAGGAGGCCCTTCCCGAAGAAGTCGCTCGCCTGATAAAGGAGCCGGACCGTTTTCAAAGCGAGGATCCTACCTATTGTCACGACGTGAGGAAGCCCTAAGCCTCCCTCGCTCTCCGGCAACTGCAGGAGGTTCCGTTTTACCGGCGCGGGTTTGCCATCCCAAAGGAGCGTATTAATAATACTGTTCAGCTGGCTTGCCGTTTTCGATGGCATGACAGCGACTCGGCAGACGTAGTTTGCGAAGGCACATACGCTTGTTTTGACCGCCAGGGCCTTCTCTCGGAGTGTGAGTTCAAGGTGCTGGATACGGGTTGCCACCAGGTGGGCCCTCTCCAGAGCTCTCTGCCACGTTGCCTCCGCGACGCCGTCACACTTGAAGTAGATGCCCAGCACCTTCACCATCGAAACCTTCTGGATTTCCCCTAAAGACTCTCTGGGGAAGGAGCCGAACAGCAACGCCTTGCTCTTCCCCTCCTTTATTTTCGCCCCTGAGACTTCAGCGTAGCAGTTAAAGGTGTTCCAAAATTCTCTAAGGCTGCGGGTGTCACGTACGAAAAGGGACATGTCATCAGCATAAGCCAGGACTTTGGTCTCGCCAGTCCCCGTCAGGGGGAAGCCCCTGATGCGTTCATTGTTGGCTAGCTTCGCCAGCAACGGCTCGAGAGAGATGATAAAGAAAGTTGGGCCCAGCGGGCATCCTTGTCTTATGCCCCTCGTGTAGTCGAAACACGCCGTTATGGAGCCGTTCACGACGACGTTGCCTGTCAAGTCACTGTACAAGAGTCTCACCAGCGCGACGAAGTCTGCTGGTAAGCCAAACTCGCGCAGTACACCGAGTAAGTATACGGATGCCTCACTCTGTCGAAGGCTTTCGCCTGATCAAGGGAAAAAAAGGCGCCGTAGAGTTTTTTCCGTGCGGCGTATTCGAAGATGTCTCTGGTGGCCGTTAAATTTGCAAAGATTGACCGTCCGGGCACGGCACATGATTGAAACGGGGAGATGATGTTTGGCAGCAGGGCCTTCAACCTACTATTTATTATGGATGCCACGACCTTGTAGTCCACGTTCAGCAACTTGATCGGGCGCCACGACGCCGGTTCATTTGGTGGAGTGCCATCCTTGAGGAGCAGCACAATCCGCCCTACGCTGAAGGAGTCCGGCTTCTTGTGCTGCCTGAGGATCACGTTCACCAGTGACAGCAGATCGAGTTTCACCCAGGGTATCCAGAAATGTGGCATAAATACCTGCCGTGAGGCCGTCTGATCCTGGGGCTGAGTTTGATGGCATGTTCCGGATGGCACTGCGCAATTCTTCCATTGAGGCTTCACAGCATAGGTCGGTGAGCTCCTCCTCGCCTGGGCGACGGAGGTCTTGACAAAGCTCGCTGATCTGCATCCTGTTGGGGTTCTCTTCGGCCGAGTCGGATTCATGAAACTGTGTCGAGAAATATTCGCGGAAAATGTCTGCTATTTCTCCCAGATCTGAGGTGATTGATCCGTCCAGTCGCTCCGCCTCCGTAATTCTCACGCCACCGTTCCCGTACACGTCTCTCGAACCTGGGTCGGTAGAAGAGTCTGGCGGATCGGGCTCCTTTGCGGGCCTCCGTGTCTTGAGTTGCAAAAGGTGAGTGTAGGTTGCCAGAACAGTTTCGAGGTACTCTCTTGTACAGGAAGTGAGCGACTCAGCCTCCTTCACGATCCGCATTCTGCGTAAGATTTCTCGCATTTGGGCCGAGAGTCGTCGCTTTCTGTCCCTGCCTTCCTCCTGAAGGAGCCTCTTCCAGCCTTCTTTCAGGGTGTCCCATACATGCGGGGTTAATGAGGGCACGTTCTCCAAGGACTCCCGGATGCGGTGTCTGACACGCTGGACGCAGTCCTCGTCGTGTAGCAGGGAGGGGTCTAGTCGCCAGCCGAGGTTGCGGCTGCTAAAGCCAGGGGAGCCTCTCACCATTGTCGCCAATGGGAGGTGGTCAGATTTCCCTGAGAGGTTTCCCGGGAGATCGACAACCTCGCATTCTACCACGGAGGCGAGCAGGTAGTCCGGCAAGTAAGTGCGGTCGATCCTGCTCGCACTGGTCTTTGATAGTCTAGTTGGGCCGAAACGATCATTGTGTAAGTGCACCCAGACATCCATGAGGCTCAGGTGTCGGAGGATCTTAACCAGCTGCTTGGCTTGGTATGTTGAACCGCCCTGGCCGGGTCCCCTGACGTCGCGCTGCGAGTCCACGACGCAGTTAAAGTCGCCGAACAGGACGTGTGGGAGGGGCTCCAGCAGGAATTGGTGCAGATCTTTGAAAAAACTGTTCGTGTCCGACCGCGTAACGGGGGCGTATAGGTTGATAAAGCGGACTCTGTTGCCCTCTATGTAGACGTCGAGCATTATCACACGCCCGTCCGCCCCGAAGGTGCAGTGAGATTTCTGGCGGAAACGGCCGGAGACAAAGATAACTCCCACTCCGCAAGCTCTCGAGCTAGTTAAGGAAAAGAACGCGTCCACGCGGAAGTCGCGCCGAAACGCGACCACGTTTAGCGGGGACC
Organism: Hyalomma asiaticum; assembly: GCA_013339685.2. NCBI lineage: Eukaryota > Metazoa > Arthropoda > Arachnida > Ixodida > Ixodidae > Hyalomma > Hyalomma asiaticum. The sequence goes on from CM023481.1 coordinate 333,325,706, forward strand.
TGAAGTTTGCCTCCTGTATAAAGAGGACGTCGATGCCTTGAGCCTGGGCGAATGACAAAATGTCCCTTTGCTTAGACTTGTCGCGAAAACCGCGGACGTTCCAGGTTGCGAACTTAAAAGTTGGCATCAACCGCTGCTCGGGTTGTGGAAGAAGGCGAGAGATTGCAGGGGGGGATGGAGGGCGACGGACGGAGGAACCCTACAGAGTGGACAGCGAGAGGTCTTCAGGAGCGCCTGCGCGGAAAGGCAAGGGGGGAGAGGGGTGGGCGCGTGCCGGGCGTCGTTGATACAAGACCATCTGAGTAAAGGAGGCGGAGTGGTGCCGACCTGGTTGCGGTGGGGTTAGTATAGCGCTTCTTATACCTTCCCCCTTTCGTGCCGGAAAGGCGCGCGCACGGTAGCCGAAAGGCGGTCAAGCGCAAACGCCGCTCAGGCGATCGGCGAGATAGCAGAGGCAGCTGGCCAGGCCTTATCATCCAGGCGCTGGGCGACAGAGAGGGGGGCGTACCTTGCTGCGAGCACAGACATGATAAGCAGGGGAGAGCGTTGTTGGGATCCATTTCAAAGGCGACGCGAACCATTACAAAAAAAAAGGAGGGGGGCGGGGGGGTAGTGTCGAGGACAAGAAGACGACTGCGAGGAGGCGTTAGGACTTCGGGTCTCCTCGCGGGGGAGGGCTGCCGTCCCCTAAGGAACCCTTCCGCGGCTTTTTGGACTCGGCGCGGCGCGGCGCTGTCACTACTAACCACGGCCGTTTTGGAGCGACGCAAGTTGTTTTCGGTGCTCCCAGCTCGCTCCTTCTGCTCGCTTCCAACTCTATCTCCCTGCCGTCTACGTGACCGGGAGCGGTGCCGCTGACTCAGTCCGGGCTGGGACGCGCCCGCGGTGGGGGGCGCAACTTCCGTCCTACTATCAACTAGTGCCTGGCGGCTTGGGCCGGGATCAGACGCCGGGATAACGTAAGCGTGTTCGGGAGGGAGGACGTAGCGTCCACAACTAACGATAGGCGCGTCCTCCAGGCTGGCCACACGACTGCTCCCAAGAGGCGGCTGTGCCAAGCTCTCGCTGTTCGCGTGTGGCGACTCGGTCGTGGCAGCTTCAAGGCTCGCGGCGAACGTGGGAACAGCCTGCTCCTCGCCGCTGGAGGTGGGCGAGGGAGACGAATTTGGAGACGGTTCCGCTGAGCTAGACTCCGAAGTGCATATAGCTAAGTGGTCGCTATCGGATGTCACGCTGGCCATGTCCTCGGAACCATCTCTCTGGTCGCCTTGGTGTGTTAACGACGACGTCGCTGCACTCCTAGCATCGTTCTTCTCGGTCTTGTCGCCGTCCCAATAGTTGGGTGTCTTTTTCTTTGTCGGGAGCGGGGATTTTGGCTTCAGGACTTGCAGGCCTTACGTAGACGCCGACGCCTTAGATAAGGCCGGTTCGCTGCTCTTGTCGCTGTTGGGGGGTGGGTCGCTCGCGGACGGGAAGCCACGTGCTGCCGCTACGTAAGATCTGCGGCGGAAACAACCCCGCGTACCGTGGTGGCCGCCGCAACGCTTACACTCTTCGACACATCCCTCCGTGTCGTGGCCGAAAACACCGCAGCGCTTGCAGTACGGCCTCGTGCACGCGGAGGCCATGTGGCCGTCGTCTCCGCACCGAGCACACACCCGGCGCATGCCGCGGTATTCGCACATGACCCTATGGCCCTGAATGGTAGTAAAGTTGGGCACCGGCTTGCTCATTTCCATCTTTACTACCCTTACGCCATTGAGTTTATTTTGCCTGATGGCGACCGTGGCAAAAGTAACACTTTTAACTTTGCCGTACTGTTGTAGGGCATTTGTCAGAACGTCGTCCGGGAGATATGCAGGCAGACGATATACGTTCACGTACGTGACAGGTGGGCCGACAGCTTCCACCGCCACCTTCTCGTGGTTTAGCCTGAACCCCTCGGCCACCATGAGCTTGGTTGCCTGGTTCGCGTTTCTCGTGCATACTAGAAATTTGAACCCCCCCCCCTCCATGTGTTGGAGCACCAATACACTATCATCTCCCGCGGTAAGCTCAATCGCGTCAATGAGGTCATCAATCGACACGTCACCGTCAGGTACATTAAACAAGAAACAGTTCTCCCTCACCGGGAAGTTAAATTGCGAGGCCATGGCTAGTGGGCGGTGCCGCGCGCCACGCTGGCTAAAGCAGCCGTCGGGACGGGGGGCGTATCTGGTAGACTGGTCACGTGCAGCTCTCGCTGCACTCTCGTATCAGCAGGACAGCCGGGCTCAGCCGCAGCTTCTCCTAGGTTCAGGTCCGTTGGGTGCTCGGCAGATGGCTCTGGCAGATCGGGAGGCCTCCGAGAACATCACCGGCTCAGCAGGGTGGTCCCCGATCGCGGGGTCGGTGCAGTGGCGCGGCCGGGAGGGGCAGCAACCACAGCAGGACGCGGATGACGTGAAGAAGGGCCCGGGGGCGCACGTCAGGAAGACGAGACCCCAGGGCAACGCAGATGACAGATCAGGCGGGCAGCAACACGTCTGTCTGGGTGTGTGTCCTGCTTTTCGATTCAGTAGAACGGCGAAAGTTTAGCCCCTTCCTCAACGACCACCCATCTTGAACTGGTAGCTGCGTTCATACTTGTGAACACAGTCGACCAAAAAGCAAATATTACGCATATCTGAGGCGCAACATGAATACGTAAGTATCAGATGATGTGTTCCTTTAGTAGAAAATACATAGATGCGTAATTCTAAAGACCCTAGTGCTTGTTAGGATGCGCTAAAAATGCGACGTGCATGAATGAAAAGCGGACGTTTCCTACGCTTCGTTAAAACCATAGAGTTTGTAAGTAAGAAACTCTATGGTTAAAACGACACGGTGCTGCCACCTACCAGTAGCTCTGCGTACTGCGCAAGCTTCTTGCGTTTCCCGATATCATGGCCAGATGGCGTCCGTATCTCACGCAGCGCTGCCTTCATTTCATCAATGCCAGCCACATGCGGCCGATAGACGGGGCGCTGTCTGAGGCAAGGCAAAACATAAATGGCCGTTTGATGATATAGAACACACTCTACAAGACATGCCCAGACAACGCAGGGAAAAGACCGACGAGCAGATTGCAGCGGAGAAGCGCCGGCGTGCCGACGCCCATCGTCTCAAGCGTGCCCAGGAAACGTCAGAGCAACGAGCCCAGCGGCTAGCGAAAGATCGTGAATCGAGGCGCGCCCGGAGGCATCAGGGTGCGCGATGTGCGAATTGTCACTGACCGAGAGGCTGAGCGAGCGTACCCGGCGGCTGAACAGACGCCCGAAGCTCGTGCCGAACCGCAGATGAACCGGGACTCATGTAGTACGGCCGGTAGAAGACTATCGTCTTTCGACGACATTTGCAGCGAAGCACGGAGGTACGCGGCCAATTTTTTTTTATTTCACCAAACTTAAGTTTGTAGAGCGCGCGCAGGAGGAACCGACCACGACCACGTTACTAGACTAGGTCTAGTAACGTTGTGTGCAACTGCCTTTATTTTCTCTACCAGCAAACCGCGGAAGGCGAGACGCGGGGAAACGATGGGAGAGGGAGTCACCAAGCGGGTTCTACAACTTTGGCGTGACCGGAGCCACGCGGTTCCGGTGCGTGTTTACGCAAAGGCGTGACGGGAGCCGCGCGGTTCCGGTTTTTCTGCTGCGCGCGTTCGGCCAACACCTCCTAGACAGGTTAACCTGTCTAGGAGGTGTTGGTTCGGCGGTGGCAGGGTGCCATTACTACCCCTCCCCCCCTCCTTCCCGAGGGAGGAGACCAATACGACGAAGCGAAAGATTAGAACCGCCTCGGGCAAAGTGGGTCCCAGTGGACACTGCGCGCAAGAGATGGGGAAGAGTGCGCAGAGCACAGAACTGGGTGGAACACGGTTTGAAAAGAAGCCTACACGGACGAGACAGTGTTTTCAGTGTACGCGGGCTTCAGGCGCTGGAGTGCGATAGTTTCCCGGGATCCATTAACATCCGCAACAAAGTTCGAGGGGAGGCGCTCAAGCACGGGGAAGGGTCCGAGGTAAAATGGGTCTGCATTGAACCACGTACAAGGCCGTACCGCACAAACACATGTGTAGCCTTTGCCATGTCTGGCACAATGTAAGCTGCACGGGCTGGGTTCCGTCGCGTCGGCTGAGGCCGGAGGTCGACGAGGAAAGCGTTGCGAAGGAGGCTCACATATTCGCTAGCTGCCGGAGCGCTTGGGTGTGCGGTGTCCTCAAAGAAGTCAGCCGGAAGGCGCAGTGGGGTGTCATAAACGAGCTCTGTCGTGACGCAGGAGATTTCTTCTTTGCATGCTGATCGGATGCCCAGCAGAACGAGGGGTAGTGCTTCTACCCATTTGGTTCGGGACCCGCGTGCTTTCAATGCTGCTTGAGATTCCGACGGAAGCGCTTGACGAGGCCGTTTGTTTGGGGATGGTAAGCAGCTGTTCGCAGACGGGTCGTTCCAAGGAGCTTGAGAAGCTCTGCGAAAAGTGAAGACTCAAACTGACGTCAGCGATTAATGTTGTCGAGCAGCCAAACCGTGAGACCCAAGTGGAGACGAACGCCTCTGCGACTGTGAGTGCAGTGATGTCAGGCATTGGCGTCGCCTCGGGCCACCGAGTGAAACGGTCAACGCATGTCAACAAAAAATTAACACCATCTTCCCAAAGGGAACCCTGATGGGATGCGAAGCAGCAGCGTTGCGCACGGGTGGCGTCACGGGTTGAACGGCGCTAACGCGGGTGCTTCGCATCCCATCAGGGTTCCCTTTGGGAAGATAGTGTTAATTTTTTGCGCGTGAACCGACGAGTCGGCGGTGTAGCGAGCGGCGGTAGCGGCAGGTGTTGCGGGCGAACGGACGAGGCGGCAGCTGCGGGCACTGCGGCGAGCGCGCGGCAGGCGAGGGGGAGAGTGACGTCAGCGCGCAGCTGCGGCGTGACCTACTTGGCACCGCTCCAACACCTGCGGCGAGGGGAGCGCGTTGCGGCGCGTTCGTACGGAGGCACGGAGGGACAGCGTTACACAGGTTAGTCAAAGAGCTGCTTCGCGTCTAAAATACTGGTGGACTTAGCAAGGCGGAAGCGGTCCATCTATGTCAATGTGGACTACAGCAAACCGTCCGTCAGGTTGCAAGAAGCGGAGGGGAGGCGGTACTGCAGGCAGCGGTGAACTTTAGCGCGCTGACAAGGCGCACATGCGCGTACCCAATTGCGGATGTTCGCGTTCATGCGGGGCCACACAAATCGAGCTGCGACGAGCTTTTGAGTAGCTCGAATACCAGGATGAGCCAGGTTGTGGAAGGAGTTGAAGGCTAACTTGCGAAAGGCGACCGGTAAAAACGCACGCGGCCGCGGTGTGTCTGCGGAGGTATCACACACAACAGTACAGTCTGAAAAGTTATTGGCTCCAGTTGCAGGGACGTGGTCGCTTCGCGCATATTAGTCAAGTCAGGACAGTTCTCTTGCGCTGTCGCGAGTTCGCGGATGTCGAATGGAAGCGAGGTTGTCATGTTCCTCGAGTGGCTGCGTGTGACGGCGTCCACGCGGCTGAGAGTATCCGCCGGTGTTTTATCACAGCCACTAATGCGTCGAATGTCCGTTGTGAATTCTGATATGAAGGAGAGAGAGAGATTCTTTATTTGAAAAGAAGAGAAAAGCACAGGATAGTAACTGTCTCTCGTCGAGGAGGACACCTCAACCGTCCTGTGCGGGGGATGGGGGATGGGGACTAAAACAGGGAAAGAAAGATAGCTGGCGTACCTCTCCTGGCGTATATTGGGTGGGACTCGGAACGACCGATGGAGTAGGTCAGGGGCTTGTGATCGGTGTACACGGTGAACGATCGGCCTTCGAGCAGGTGACAGGAATGGCGCACGGATAGATACATCGCGAGGAGTTCATGGCCGAGCACACTATAGCGGGTTTGGGCGGGGTTCATGCGTTTAGAGAAGAAAGCAAGGGGTTGCCATTCGCCATCAACTCGCTGGAGAACGGCTCCCGCCGCAGAGCTGGATGCGTCAGTTATGAGTGCCAGGGGGCAGTCCGGATTCGGGTGAGTGAGGAGAGTTGCTTCGGCCAAGGCGCGTTTAATGGCAAGAAATGCATCATCCGCAGCACTGTCCCAGGCTAGTGTGGCGGATTGTTGTGTGCTGCAGAGCAGGCGATCTAGTGGTTCCAGGAGCGCTGCACAGTTTCTGACGAAACGGCGGTAAAAATTTACCATACCCATAAACTGCATAGTGGAGCTCGGTAAGCGAAGTCGGCTTGGGGAACTCGACGCCTGCCTTTACTTTGTCAGGAAGTGGGCCGATGCCACTGGTGTCGACGTAATGGCCGAGAAATGCGACAGCGTGCACTCCGAACTCACTTTATCCTCTGTTTATGACGATTCCGTTGGCTTCAAGCCGCTCAAAGAGAAGGCGAAGGTGTTGCAGGCGCTCTTCGAAGGATGAGCTTAATTGCCACGAGCAGATCGTCCACATATGCAAACACGAACGGGATCCTCATCACGGTGTCAATGAAGCGCTGCGATGTTTGTGCAGCGTTTCGGGGTCCGAAGGGCATTCATAAGAATTTGAAAAGTCCAATGGTGTCGTTATGGCCGTTTTGGGGATGTCTCCTTCGGCCACTGGGATTTTGTGGTATGCCCGAACAAGATCAATTTTCGAAAATATTGTAGCACCGTGCAGAACAGAGGAGAGGTCTTGGATGTTGAGTAGTGGGTATACCGGTCAGGGACGGTCTTAGCGTTGAGGAGCCGGTAGTCTGCTCATGGCCTCCAGTCACCTTACTTTTTAGGGACGAGATGGAGAGGTGGCGCCCAACTGCTGGATGCCGGTCTAATTATGCCAAGCTCCAACATGTGCTCGAACTCTGCGCGGGCCACTTTGAGCTTGTCGGGAGCCAGGCGCCGTGGACGACAGAAAGCAGGTGGGCCGGATGTCATTATGTGGTGTTGTATAGCGTGGGCAACAGGTTGAGTCCAGTCTGTTGGAGATATCAGGGATGGGAACTCATTTATCAAGGCGGCGAACGGTTCTGTGGCAACTGTAGCGCAGAAAGGCGCCACTGGCATCTGTAGTTGCGGCCGCAGCTATGCCTTGAACAGACAAGGTCGTTAACGAGTCGAGAAGACGTTGCTGCCTGAGGTCAACAAGTAGCCCCTGCTTAGCAAGAAAGTCGGCCCCTATAATTGCAGAACCGACGTCGGCGACTAAAAACACCCACCGGAACAGCCTTCGAAGCCCCAAGTTCAATGTGACGGAACGTTGGGAGTACACAGGAATTGCAGGCGAATTGCGTTCCGACCTTGTGGCTGGGAGGACGCTGACCTGGGCTCCGGTGTCGATGAAAAACTTTTGTTCGGTGGTGAGGTCGGTGACATGGAAAAGGCGACATTCTTCAAGGTCCTGACCGCTCGATCGTCTCCACTAGTGGTCGGCCGGTGGGTTTCCCGTCCATGCGCATGACAAGAGACAGTGGCGAGCCGTGGCGCCAAAACGGCGATGGTAGTAGCACAAACATGGGCCGGTGGACTCATACGATCACGCTCTCCGCGCCGTAGGGGTGTTGAAGATCGTCCACGCTGTCGTGAACGGCGTGGAGGATTGTCTTGCCGCGTGGCTGCCTCCAGTATTTCTTCTAATCTGTCGCAGAGGTGGTGAATGTGTGAAGTGGTGGTCGTGGTGGTAGTAGCCGGGCTAGAAGCAGCGCATGACGACGGGGATGGTGTGGGAGGGGTGCTGACGGCAGCGACTTGCAAATGCTGTGTTGCCACTTCCATGACTTTGTCGGTCAATGACGCGAGTGACGGAAAGTCCATGGTGGATGCAGCCGCCAGCATCATTTGTACGTTGGACGACAAGCGTTGGAGGAAGAGTTCGCGTAGCACTGCATTATCCAAAGCTTCTGCGAGCGATCCAAGGAGGTGCATCATTTGTCGCAAGAGCTTCGTAGGCCTTCGGTCACCGAGATCCGCAATTCAGAGCAACTGTTGGGATTCGCGTTCGTTGCGATGCAGCTGTTCTGTGGAGCAGCGCTGCCTTAGTTCGTCGTTGGGAGCTGCCGGGAGGTTCGTGCTGAAGGAAACCAGGATGTCGGCAACCTCTTCTGCGGCCGTGGGTGGCAGCGCACTGACATGGTGGAATTTCTGAAGCTGCGACGTTACTCGGCAGATGTGGAACTGCGATTCCACTTGCAGGAACCAGACGTTTGGGTTGCGCTCCCAGTACTGTGGCAGACGTAGGGATACCGCAGATATTGCGTCGCCGGTCGTTTCCGCAGTACGTGAATTTTGGCCGATGTTAAGCGGGTCTGGTTGGTCTTGTGGCATGGTGGTTCCTTGCAGCAGTTGTGCATGCCTGACCGGGTCATCAATTTGTAGAGCGCGTGCAGGAGGAACCGACAACGTCCACGTTTGCTGTGCAACTGCCTTTATTTTTTCCCAACGAGCAAACCGCGGAAGGCGAGACGCGGGAAGTCGTGCGACAGGGAAAGTCACCAAGCGGGTATACACAAGGGAGTCACAGGAGCCGCGCGGTAAACGCGTGACGGGAGCCGCGCGGTAAACGCGTGACGGGAGCCGCGCGGTTTCGGTTTTTCTGCTGCGTGCGTTAGGCGGTGACAGCTGCCACTACAAGTTCTCTACTGTCTGCAATGTTGACATTGCTGTTACACGACTGAAAGGGTTTAGTATTGTGTTTGTGCTCATTTTTCCCTATTGACTACAAGAAAAGGACTGTTAATGCGCATTGTGTTGAAGTAGCAGCTTGTGTACTCCTCTGTATCAGTTACACGCATATACTTGCGTTTCAATGCCTTACATGTCATGTTACATGAAACGCAAGGCAGTTAACTGGCTCAGTCAAGTTACGTGACTGTATACGCCGCTTGAGTAGTGCCACGATATTTGACACACGCCTATATTAAGTAAACATTTTATATTCATCGCATCGCTTTCTTCGCATCATTACTTGCCTGACAGTGACAAGAAAAGGTTAATTTTTTACGCACATAAAAAAACAAGAGATGTGTTCGTCAAGCGAAAAACGCCTGCTATATTCCATATGCTCACAATCACATATCGCGAGATGATATCTGTGCAGTACTGCATTTACAGGTGATGTTTCCCGCTTGATTTATTCAGAAGGACGCTGAGTGCACTACGCCGTATACCTGAAGTGCATAGCAGCATCCAAACTGAAATAACTATGCCAAACCAGATGTGCGACTATGATATAGCGCGCCCACGGCACAGAAGCTCAGTCATTTTAGGAAGGAACAAAGACTGCTGCGCAATTCCAAATAATACTATAAATGATACTTTTATGCTTGGATAAAAATACATGAAAGCATTCAACACTGCACCGGCTCAGGGAACAAACATTGGAGGATGTATGCGACGCACGCGCGCATGTAAAAGCGCAGTGGCTAGCAGACGACGCAAGGAGCTATCCACACCTGGGAGTTTCGTCCACTCGCCGCTAGGCGCCGATTGTGTTCGATCTCGAGGCCAATAGTGCAAGCTGCCCACATTTCTCGGTGGGACTTTTTTTTATTGCGATAGCAATTATATGGACAGTCTCGGCTGGTTTTTGCCGTCCCCGTCGCCGCCGTCATGAACCGTATATATATATATATATATATATATATATATATATATATATATATATATATGTCCCAAAGAAAAATAATTCAGATAAGCGCGGAATCGAACCACGAACCTCTCGCTCCGCAGCGCGTGGCGCTAACCACTACGCCACAAAGAACGGATCCTTGAGGAGCTAACGGCGAGCCTTATATACACACCCTTTACTGCTGGCAGGACTCAGAGACGGCAGGCGCTTATAAGCGTTTCTTCATTACCAGCGAGATGGCGCGAGGAGCGCAACGGTCGCATTTAAAAGTCGTCAGCCAGCTCGCTCGCTTCTTCTAATATTTGCGCAGGGAGATGCCCTTCCGCTGTCTGCTCGCGCGGTTGTCTCGTGGTCAGAGGAAGAGGGATGTTTCGAGCTTTCACCGTGATGTCCGCGCTGATGTTACGGGAGCGTACGAAAGTCACTCGAGCTCAAGGGACGCCGCTAAACGAACAAACAAAAGACGAGCGCGAACTATCAAGTGTCACAGCTCGACACTTGAAGCAAGCTAGTTTCCTTCGCTGCTTCGGCCGCCTTTGCAACAGGAGCGCTGTTCAAACTGAGAGTATCCATTGTGACAGCTTGTTCGTGCTCGTTCGGTGTATATCTGTGCGTTCGTTTCGTGCGTGCTTCACTTGATAGTTCGCGCTCATCTTCGGTTTGTTCATTTAGCGGCCTGCCCTAGCTTTGTATGTGTAGCTTTGTGACAAACAACGTATAAAGCCCTTCGTACCAGCACGCGCTGCCCACGGGAGGCGCTCACTGAGCAAGTGCATGTTTGCTACAATTAATATTGCTCCTGAAGCTGCGAGCCTCACTTCGAATAGCATTACAGTTTCTTGCTATCGCATTCATTGCTTCGCCCTTGCGGCGAAACTGTGACTTTTTTTTTACACACCCTGTCGACGCATGCACTATTGGTCGGAACCTAGCCATACTTCGCTGCAACACAGAAAAAAAAAAAAAAGCTTCCATCTAAAATTGTATGGCCCCGTCTCTTTCTTTCTCTCACCAAAAGCAATGCACTACTTTTTGGTCACGGAAATGCACAGCGCAAACGCGTAGATATGACAGTGTTGCACTGATGTATGAATATCACGTAACCTGATTCCGCGAAAGCCGCGTAAGAAGGCGTCACAACTGGGCATTTCCCACCAAGCTAATTTGAACACATGACCCAAATCACGTAACATGACGTCACAGCTAGTATCGTGGAATGTCCGCGCCAAAACTATGCAACAGGTACGTACTCACGTGACATGTTCCGGCCTAGACCATGTAACAGCTCATCACATGACAACTCATGTGACTTCATCGCGCTTGTAGGAGCCGGAAGAGGGTAGGTCGGCCACCAGCTCAGCTGTTAGTCCAGCCTTGCACCGCTAGTGCCAGCCCCGACATTTCTTTCCTTTGTTGCATCGCACGGTTATGTCCGAAGAATCTAACAAGACCGGGTTGCGTGCTTCAACAGATGTCTTGTAAGTTGCCGTTAGCATAACGCAGACATAACATTCTAGAGTTGGTAGCTGTGCGGTAACTAGTAGCATAAAGTAAAAAGAACAAAAAAAGAAACACCAGGCCTGCGCGGAATCGCAGGACAGTGACAGCGTAAGCTGGAGGAGCGACCTTCTTAGTGGCCATTGTAAACGCTTGGGGATCTGCATGGCCAAGTGATCGGGCCATCAGGTATATCGAAGAGCCAAGTCAGGTTGCTGTCGGGGCTGCGCACGTCGCCTGTCGCGTGACGCATGGCATGATACGACAAAACTTTTTTTGGTCATCTGTATCATATATATATGATACAGATGGCTAAAAAAAAAAGTTTTCCACGCACTTTCTAAGGTCGGACAAAATCTAAATGACCATTTTCACCTTTAAAACATTGAAAGATCAGGAATTGGTTCTGGCTGATGTATCTTCCTCCACACTTCACAAAAAAATGAAGTGCACCCAGCAACTGTGCAAAGTTGGTGTTGGATTTAAGATGAATGTTATACCACTGCTGCTACATGCAACGCTATGTATAGCGACCGTGGTTATACGAAACGAAGGCCAATGCCGGCTTCGAGAGTTGGGCGTTTCGGTAGAGGGGCTCGACATATTTTGACACACCCCTCCCCCACTCCTACATTAATAATTTATGGCGTTTTGCGTGCCAAAAGAACGGTACCATTATGGGCCACGACCTTCAGCGGAGGGCTCCTGAGCATTTTTTTTTTTTCACCACACGGGTTTCTTCCACCGTGCACCTGAATCTAAGCAGGCGGGTGGTCCTATTGTTTTTTTCGCAATTCTCCCCATTGAAATGCGGCTGCCGTGGCCGGGATTCGATCCTGCGACCTCGATCGAGCTTTGCAAGCCAATAATACCCTATATAGATGCTAAGCTACCATGGCAGGTTACCGCCTTCCCCTCCCCCCCCCCCCCCCCCCCCCCTCTCATTTTGCTTCATACACCATTCGGAATTCTCTCCTTCTTATGACGACGATATCAATATATCTAAGGAAATTCATACCGGCAGTGACTGTCCCATTCTGCAATTAGGTTTGTTTCCTTTTTCTGAGCTGCGCAAGACCTTTCGTTGAATACCGATAAGACCAAAGTCATGACCTTCTCTCGCAAAACTGCCTTAGCGCATCATTTTCATATACTCTGTTAATTATGTAGCGTTAAGTAAGTTTTTTTAGATTAATGACCTATAGGCGTTCTCTTTGATGCAACGTTACACTCTTCTCACGCTATGCGCGTTGTTATGCGATGTCTTTGTTCTTTCGGCTCCATTTGCTGTCGAGAGAATTTAATCCTCCAATACGCTTCCGTAACTCGCACACTACAGTTTGTCTGCCCCCTACTTTCTCTCTCATTCATACACTGTGTACGTCCAGGTGCAAAATATATCAGTGTGTCTTAGAGAACTTGTACAATCCGCTTCCTTGTCATTTGTATACTCGACATATTCTTTATATTTTGCTTCCTTCAGAAATGAGAAAATATTCTACGTTCGGAAGTACTTTTTTATAGAGAGTTTGTTATCCATTAAAAATTTCTCGATCGAACATCTCTATGTAATGTTGGGATTTTGCCGTGGCCGTGCCGTCTTTCGGGTTTCCGCGTTTCCAGGTCGACGGTTCCAAATCCCGACTCGAAGGAAGGTTGCCGTTGTACGGAGCGGACTCGGAGACCGATGACGTTTTAGAAGAGATGTTTATTCACATGATGATCGGTTAAGGAAGCTGCTTGAACGCGTTTGCGCTCGTATTTTATACACTGATATGTTCAATAGTGTCCAACCATACTTCTTTTGATGTCTCCGCCCTCGAAGGGTCACGCCCCGCCTCGGATGCCTCTGCGCTGGAAAGGGCGACATGACCCGGTTTGCAGCAGGGGATTCCCCCAGACGGTATGAAAAGTGCAGTCCGGCGAGGAGGCTCCTGAAAAACAATCACAGCACAAATAAATGCACTCTTCCCGGTACACGCAGTCCCGTCTTTTTCACGACGCGCTGGCGCCTTCTCATGCTCGGGCAGCCGTAGATCCACCTGCTGGCAGCGGGTCTCAGTGTCCTGTGCACTGCTGCGCCACTCCAGCTCCGTCTGTTTGGCCGAGAAGTTCTTGTCACAAAAGAAGTGGCACAAATGCGCACACACACACCGCACGATACAATAACGGTCCACAGATTCCCGGAGCTTCCAGCGCGTCACTGCACACTGAAAGAAACAAGAAAAAGAAGGCCTTATAAGCACTGCTGCTGTCTGGTGCCCTCCAGTCACCCCTGAAGAAGGGTCCGAGTGGGACCCGAAACGTCGGGTTTTTTCATCTTTAGGAGTAAATTTTACTTTTGATGATTATAATTTGGTTGGTGTCCCCTTGTTTTCACCGTCACTGCACCAGTGTTCGATTCCAGCTGCCTTCAAGCTCCAAGAAAAGCAGCGAATCCAGTCATCGCGGCAGCATCGGAAACAGTGTCACTGGCTGTTCCGAGACGGCTGCAGCGATGTCCATCCGTGGGAACGCGGGCAGTACGCGCTTCCCACGGTTTCTCTCGCCAAAAAGTGGCGCCGTCGGCTACTCCGTGTAGCCTCCCTTCACAACATTTAGTGGGGGCCTACGCCGATCGTAACAGTAATCACTTTACGCGTGCCCATTGATTTTAAAAAAATTGTAGCCGACGAGTTCACGAGGAAGTCGACTTCTACGCGTCTTTCTGCACTTTGTTGTTTTTTTCGTCAAATTGTATACAAACGAATATGCCCAGATTTCACTTATGATGAAGTTCCCCAAGCCCTATTCTTTTGGAACAAACTCCGAGGATGGCACCAATTTTGAGATATGCAGACTGCAAGGCGTGCTGTGAAATCCATTGGTGTTGCGTTTCCGTCCTGAAGTGACTCATATTTAGTTGCCAATATAGGGCGCGGTTTACAAAAGCAGTACGGCCACCATGGCAACGCAGCGGCTAGGGTGCAGGTGTTGCTTAGGCGGAGGTCGCAGCATCGAATCCCGGCAACGGAGAAGTGCAGAAACCCCCGTGATTTAGAAAGAACCCCGGGGGGTCAGAATTACTCTGGTGCTCTCTACCGCGTGGTGTGCCTCCATAATCGTGGTTTCAGCGCAAAAAAAAAACGGTAATTTTCAATATGGTATGGCTACGCCGTTTGGAAAAGGTCCGGCATTGACAGCTGTCGTCGTTTCCGCTATTAGGATATCTTATGCTATCCCGGAAAACCACTGTGCATTATTTTGTGCATTCTGCGGGGTTCTTTTTTCTTTTCTTGTTATTTTTTAGTTATGCATGTATTGTCATGACATGCATATAACTAAAGTCACGAAAGGAGATGGAGCATTTATAAAAAGCACAGCTGACAGTCCAAAAGCATTTTCCAAGTTCTCCACACCTATCAGCAAAGGCATTAAAGAGGCTCGTATACAGTCCCGTAAACAAAATTAATTCCGCGAAACAGCCTGAACGGCTGCGTTCCTCAGGACTATATTATTAAAGTTCATTGTCTGTCTGTCTGTCTGTCTGTCTGTCTGTCTGTCGGTAAACATATATGCAGGTGACCCTGCACACGTGGACAAACAAAACACACGAGAAACATTTAACAAAATCAGTCGTGAGTCATTTCTCATATACAGTTTGTTCGCTGAAATACGGGCGCTTTTTCTTTCTTTCTTTCTTTCTTTCTTTCTTTTAGAAGCTATAGCTTTTTACCAAAGTGCCATGACATTAAGGCACCTGCTTTCTTCGCACATAAACTCTATGCACCGAGGCGGAAGCGCGTTGCCGTTTATAAAGTTACATTATATGTATTAATTAAAATCACGTTGATTAATTTTAATTATAGATTTCAGGGCAGTTGATTATGTGGCTGCGTTGTACGGCGTAACAAATTATGGCATACCGATTCTTTTAAGAATTCGCTAAACTGCGCTTAATTTGAGATGTTCATCACCAAATTTCCACGGTGATATTAAAACAGCGCACCCAACGCGCTGGAAATGTGGCAGCTTTCTTAAGTCAGACCAGAACTCTCCGTGACGAAGAAGGGACGAAGATGAAGTTGCTCTCACTGACTAAGTCGAGGTGTAAAACACACACACACACACACACACACACACACACACACACACAC